>JALKBU010000121.1:0-78971 GCA_023091735.1 Trichomonas tenax | reverse complement strand
AATTGTAATCTCTGAGTTGCTTATATCTGTTTTAATAGGTGTTGAATCATTTTTTATGACATTTTGATTAGATTTAATTAAAAAATCGTATTCATTTAATTGCTTAATACCCCATTTCTTCATAAGCTCAGGCGAAACGATTGCCATATATATATAGATTATTTCAGACAAATAAAAAAATTAAATTATTTTAAAAATTAACTTAAAAATTAGTTGCTCGGAATTACACTATATATATATATGATGTCGTACATTCTCTATATTTAGAATGGCAAGCAACCCCCCTTGTCTACTACTAACATGAAAAAAAATATCTAAACCAACAAATATGAAAAACATGAATGTTGGCAATTTTTGGCCATATAGGTTATTCGAGAAATATTCATTATTAGCAGATACATTAATACGTTATCAGATATTTACAACATTAAAGTGCGATGGTCCAATTCGTAAAGAATTACGATATAATTGCTTAATATATGCGTTATCTTATGTGATTACCGATGAAAATATTTTAATGGAAATTTCTAATAAATTTTTATATTGTAAATATTGTCCAATAAACGTTTTGGCTAAAATCTGTAATGAATATAAAATTTGGTGTGAATTAAAATATTATGACGATAAATCTGGTAAAATGCGTAAAAGTAATGAATGTTATAATAAACATTTAGGTCCAGATAATGGTTATAATTACAAGATAAACCTTTACACATATAAAAATCACTATTTCATTAATGAAGTATCACCAATCAATTCTTTCTTCATAAAACATTATGATGAAGTTGTTGCCTATGGTAATTCTCATAAATGGTCTACAGAGAAAATGTTTATGGTATGTCAATTCCGTAAAAATTGTTTTGAAATCGATTCAGCAAAATCTCACATTACAAGTATTAACCTAATTAAATTATTAGAAGAAATTGGGGCATTCATACCGTTATCGCATAGTGATAAAGATGTTCAAATTTCTGGTATATCTTCACAACATTTATTAAAAGAAAATTACAAAAATAAAATTCCCAATGTAATTGCTGATACAAATTTTAGATTAATGTCCGATAATAATAATTCTGGTCGCTAAATCCCAAAAATTGGAGTCAATACAAATCTGGTTCTGCTTCCACACTTTTGAATGACAAAACTTGAATTTAAGGGTTCTCATTGCGATTTTCTTAATATGTGTTGATTTCTTATGGTGTTTCAATCGGTAAAATCCCTTAAATACGATGATTTCATTTATTCTAAATAATCAGAATTTACATTAAAGAAACTAATAGTATGAATCTAAAGATTCACTTTTTCAAATACATCTTAGGTAAAATTCGATACAAGCGTAAGAAAATATATTTGAATTTGGTTCATCAACATTATAAAACCCTGCGATTCCAAAACCAAACTGTGAGGAAACATGAAAATGTTAGGTTTCTGCTGTGAAGCTGTTATGGTGTGTCATGAAAATTAGATTCTTTTCATCGAATATATATCTGATGTTGAATTGTGTCTTAGTTGAGGATATCTGTGAAAGTAGACTCTGATTACAAATAATTCATTTGGTTATCAATGCTTTGCCTCACATTGTCCGAATATTTGTTGAGCAGTATATAGCTGAGCTTTATTACAATTCATTAATGATAGAAATAGACTTAATTTTGATAGAAACAAACAGTAAAATGCTTTATAATTACACCTTTTCAGATTCATCCGAATTTAATGGTTTCTCTATTGTGTCGGTCTTTTCGTTGTCGCATTCCATTCTCGTGAATGAATATACAATGCCACCGACAATGAGCAAAGAAGCGCCAATGATCTGTTGTTTAGTCCACTGAGTCTCGTTGTAAATAAAATGCGAGATGATCAAAGTGGGCAAAAACTTCATTTGCGCGACAATCGTCAACGTAACTAATGCTGTCATCTTGTGTAAGACATTGTTGAGAATCTGGTAAACGCCAGAGAGTAATATTCCGAGGAATGTCCAATACAAGAAAGACAAATCTGTTATAAAAGTGAAGTTACTCACGACATTTGGTTCAATGCAAATCGCGGAAACTAAAACAGGAAAACATCCCAAAACATAGCGCCAAAAAAGCAGTGTCATCTGGTCTGTGGTAGTTCCGACCTCTTCCATGGTCTTCATCGCCAGTTTCAGCATCACAGAAGTGAAAGAAGACGTAAAAACAGCGATGATTTGCACGATTAACTGATTTGTCGATGGCATCTTTGCAGTAGACCACTGGAAGTTTGAAGTGAGGCATATCAAGCCCACAAGCACCAAAATTATGCATAAAGTGCTCCAAATAGACAATCTTTCACCTAAAAAGATCATTCCGCAGAGACTGCTCGAAACAATCACCGACAATCGAAACAGCACAGCGAAGTCAAGGTCAGAGACGTAGAATCCGTAGTTGCCGCTCAGCATATAACCGCCGTAGAGAAATGCAGAGAGAACGAGTCTCGGCATTGCTTCGAAAGGCGGAACAATCCACTTCAGGGACCAGTCGCAGTGGTTTGAGACCAGTGCCATAAAAAAAGAAGGAATGATGGATAAAGCCATCTGAATGAAAGTGGCATAGAGTGGATACGGGTGGTGAATGAACATCTGCTTGTTATAGAGGGGGAGAATCGAAGCGATTGTGAAGTGGAGACAAACTAAAATAATGTGAATTAGAGTTTTCCATATTTGCATTTAATATTTTGGGGTGTGAAAAAATAAGCAGGGGATAGTATTTCTTTTTTCATTTTTAGATTCTATATCATCTCTACATATCAAATTTCCATGAGATTTTTGAAATTATTGAATTTTGTTGAGATTTTATCACATTAGGGGGTTACAATTATAAGCAGGGAAAATACTGATATCGAGAATATAGACTCTACATAAGCTATTTTCAATAATTTTCACGAAATTTTGAAAATTATAAAAGATTTACTTATAGAGGGGTGTAAAAAATAAAAGGGGGTGTGGTTTCATATAACAGTTATAGGTTCTAAGGCATATGTGCTTCATGAATTTTGAAGAGATTTTTTAAAATTTTGAATGTTTTATGTTTTGATTTTTCTAACTTTGTTGTTTGTTTTGTTGTTAGCATTGTTGATATATGTTATCATATGTGGACAGAACAGGTTCCATCGAAATGGAAGAATTGGGCAGCTTTATCGAATGATTACTCAAACAATTCCAAATTATGTTGAAAAAATCATCAATAAGTATTTTCCTAGTTGCACAACTGATGCAAAACCAGATATAGCAAACACTGTATTCAAATACACAACAATGCTCTTTTATTCGGCGATTTACGGTTTTTTCGCGTTCACATTCTTGATAAAAGCATATAATGATATAGGCAAAATATTTTCACATCCATTTTTGAACTATTGTGTAGCGATATTGATACTTCCTTGGCCTTGGTTATTGTTAATTTCATTGCATCACTTGGATCCAGGAATTATAACGAAAGACAACTATAAACACTATATGGAGAAGTACCCTTTTGATGGTGTATTGTATAAGGAAAGATATTCAGATAAAGAAGGATATCCAATAATTGCAAGATCTCACTATTGCACGTTCTGGAATGCAAGAGTAGCCAAGTATGATCACTACTGTTCGTGGGTTGCTGCTCCAATTGGTGAAAAAAATCATAAATATTTTTTGGCATTCTTAATTACGAATATCAACTCAGCAATATATTATATATACGTGACATTTTCATTGTTGAAGTATAGAATGTCCATTCACAAAGTTAATATAATTAATTTGAAATCAATATATAATAACTTTTTCTGGGTTCTGTTTTGGGAACCATTGGTTTTGGCATCATTTGCTTCGTTGGTTGTTTCACTAATTGCGTTAACTTTGTTTGTTTTGCAAGAATCAATCGGTATATCGAAAAACATTACACTTATTGAAGGAGAGAAGATCTCAAAAGTTAAAAGTGACTTGAAGAAGCAAAACATTAAATACACGCATTCCTATGACAAAGGCTTTATTCAAAATTGGAAAGAATTTCTCACTTATTGAAAAATCTCGATACCACTTTTGTAATATGCTTAACAGATTGTGTTAATCATGCTGCTACTGTTTTGTTTGTTAAAAATTAAAGAAAAGACTGATTCAATCACTTCATCTTCCAATTTTATTGATTTATAGCTATAATACCATAAATTATATTCTTGGAGGTGGTCCGGAAGGAATATAACAAGGAGAGAGTTAATCATCATTGTCGAAAAAATATGAAAAATTATAGTTTGACAAAATGGTATTAAACTATATAATACATAATAGATCCGGTTCCGCAACAGTTTAGAAAGGTTGGTATGACCATTTACGAACAATTGGCTAAATTAGGGAAAAAAACTTACAAACACATAAATTTGAATATCACAAAATACGTATTTCTAGGCCTAGATAAGGTATCTCTAATAGAATATCGAAGAAAAATCCTGAAAGAAAAAAATGTAGGTACTCTACGGGCGTATTCCTCATAATATTGAGTGAGCTCCTTGAAAAAATTGAGAGGAGTACCTCGATTAAAAAATGTAGTTTAATTATTATCATAAAGACTCAGATCAGCAAAATACGTCATAAAAAAAGATTATAGCAACAACATGTTTCAATACAATTCGATTTTTGTATAGTTATAATTTGATAACATTATTTTCTTTTTTGATAATCCACATTTGAGGGCCTCAGAATTTTTTGAGATATAAGAAGTATACAAAAGTGAATTGAATGGTCAGATAGTCTTTAATATTTTTGCTTTTATTCGCTTATTTCCTTTATTAACATAATAAGGTCAGCAAATTTTTCAATTCGGATACAAAAACACTGTAGCAATTGAAAAATCGGTAAATGTTAGTACACCAATATATAGCAATATTTTTAACTGAAGATAAATTGAAAGAAAATTTATTTTTGAAGGATTTTATTCAATACTGTTTTATAATTATTTTTTGATAACGACAAACAAATCGAATCATGTATTGCGGTTCATTCAAGGATGGTTTTTAGGACCTATATCAGTAAGAACACGTATTTATACCCAGAACTCACATAATTTGCTTTCGATAACACATTTAGATAAAAAAAATCAGTGCAAAGAAAATCATTTTTATCTAAATAACTTATAAAACAACAATATCATTCGAATTCGATATAGCTTTTTAGATTCGAAAATTTTATTCATTTTGTCATTGCATTCATGGTCCAAATCATGATTTTAAATTTATTTTTTGACAAGCACGTTTGCTTGTTAACGATAATTGGTCATATTTATCATATTTGGACCATAATATCTCGATTTTTTCTTCAAATTGTTCGCTCACTTAATGAATGTGTCTCATTATGCCGTGCAGATCATGTTTATCAAGAAATTTTGAGGAAAAAAGCATTTTTTCGAGTTGAAATATTTACACATAATTAACTCATTGAAAAAAAAGTATTGAATTTCAAGATCATATTTTTTTGATGATTCCTGCAAACATATTCTATCACAATCAGTTCTTCGGTGAGGTGAAGACACCACGCAAGATATTCTCACCGCACGAAGACGCATTCATTGTCACACTCGCAAGTCAGTAAGAAAAGAAAGATTGGAATTACATTGAGAGCTGTTTGCCAAGCCGCACACCAAGGCAGGTCAGGGAGAGATTCAGGAACTACCTGTCCCCTGGTTTCGAGAACGGACCGTGGACGAGAGAGGAAGATGATCGGTTGAGAAAACTCTTCAAAGAACATGGAAGCAAGTGGTCTCTAATTTCAAGCTACTTCAAGTCCAGATCAGACACGAATGTTAAAAACAGATGGAATTCAATCGCAAAAATGTATAATAATATAGACGTCTTAAAACACCCTGAGACTAAGATCTTTAATGCCAACGACTTCATATTCACCAGCTGAACTGGTCCACTTGTGTCACCTGCATATTATATCTTACTTGTATTATTATTGTTTATTCAAAAATACTATTTATTTGTTTGTTTTTGATATTAAATACATGTATTATATTATATGAATCTGTCTATCATGTTTACAAAGTCTAATTCAACAATCAAAATGGAATAAAATGGTATAAAATCACATTCGATAGAAATCTTTTATGGTTTATATTATTGTTTGTTGTTTCAATATGACGCTGAGAACTTTATTATCAAAGGGTTAATCAACAAATATCCAAATCTTATTGTTTCACGAAGCATTTTTAATTCTCATAGAATTGTTTTTCATTTTTCACACCCTTACAATTCTAACTACATTCTACAAAAGGAGATATATATACATTACATTATAATTGAAGAATGAAAAAATGAATAAATTATCTAAACTAATTCTTATAGTTTTTTATTGAAAGATAAAAATTGCTTAAGCAACTGTTGGGATGCAGGCAGCAGAGGCTTCACCGCACTGGTTGCCCTTATCCTTGATCATGCGGATGTAACCCTTCTCACCCCAAGATGTGCCCCAGGAGTTACGGACGATCCAGTACTTCTTCGAACCTTCAACACCGTAACCAACGCAGCCGACAGCGTGGTCAAGACCCTCTGAGGAGCAAGCTGGTTCATCATAAATGCCAGAGTTGTAGAGCTGGAATGAGTAGTGGGAAGCATCGATAGCGATAGCAGCTGGGCCGTATGTAGCAACCTTGGACTCAAGATCGGACTCAGAATCCTCAACAACCTCGATGTAGCCTGTGATAACTGGTTCAGCAGCCTTAGCAGCGTTGAACTTGCAGGAGCCGTCGCGAGCTGTGTATGGGTAGTCAGCCTCTGTCATGAACTTGCCATTCTGGTGCTTGATAACGTAGTCGTAAGATGGTTCCATGAGACCACCATTGCAGCCATAGCAGGAGGTAACGCAGTCGACGAGGTTCTGCTCAGAGAGGGAGTAAAGTTTTGTATGCTTGACAGCCCACTGGGATTCCATAGCCTGGATTGCGGAGAATGTCCAGCAGGAGCCGCACTGGCCCTGGTCCTTGATGGCGTTGACGACGCCCTTCTCACGCCAGTCGATGGATGTTGGGGCGGCAACGTTGGATGGCTTAGCGTTCTTGTTCTTCTGGACGCCACGGAAACCAAGGAGAGCGTTGTATTCAGCTGGTGTGAGGTGGGCGAGCTTGTTGACAGCAAGGAAGAAGCCACCGTTAGCAGAGTTGTGCTGCTGAACGAGGCGCTTGTTTGTCATCCAGATGCCGAAGCGTGTCTGGTACTCTTCGCCTGTGAACATGTTTCCTGTCTCGCGCATCCAGCCGAGGAAGGATTTCTGCTCGAATTGGTGATACATTAACAAAAATGAACTAAAAAAATTTTTCTCATCAATCAAATTTTTTTCTTGTTTAATTTCACGCAAAATATCATAATAAGCATATGTGGCAACATCACTTTTCCAAAATTGTGAATGACGGGTAATAACTGAACCTTTCAATTTTATCACACTATCAATGTTATTTATATTATAAAAGGCATTTTTCATTGATAAAAATTAATGAATGAAAAAATATATGTTTTTTGGCTGTTTTAGTTGTTCATATTGGGTAATATATAAGAATAAAAATTGAGAAGGCAGTTAGATTTTACTCTCAAAAAATCATCCTCTCCGACAGTTTGACCCTCCTTTATTATGTGATATTTATCTTTAAAACATAATATAGATCGATTTCCGCAAGTTAGAATTGAAAAATCCTTGATGCTTAAAGATAAATGTTGGAATTTTAGAGAATTATGAAATAATATTTTATAAAATTTCCTAAAGTTTCTCGTTTATATTAAATAAATAAGAACAGGAGAAATCAGTAAATATAGTTCAAATGTAATAGAGGGGTAAAAGAGTTTTAACAGGTAAATATTGTTTCGTATTAACATTTTGCTGTTAATTTCAAAAATCGTCTTTTTTCATCAAGCGTAATCCATCATTTTCATTCAACCAATCTCTAAGTTAGACGCAGGAAACGCTCTATTTCAGAGATACAATGGTTAATTTTGAATTTTCAGATTTGATATAAAATATATCAAGAAAGATAACAAGATTTTTGGCGATAAAAACAAAATTTTCGGAGAAATAATGATGTGTGAAGTAATTTCGTATAAAAGAATGTAATTTTTTCATCAAAAAATGTATTCGATTCCAGCGTACAAAATTCTCGTTGTTGGAGATTCAGGAGCGGGCAAAACATCGCTCGTTGACAGAATTATCAATAATCACTTCGGGTCTTCACCATTGCCGACTGTTGGCGTTGAATTCAAAACTTATTCGACATTGATTGATGGAAAAGAAGTGAAGCTGAATATTTGGGATACAGCTGGACAGGAGAAGTACAGATCAGTTGCTAAATCATATTTTAGAAATGGCTGTGGAGCTTTAATCGTATTTTCGGTTGATAGCGCACAATCATTCGAGCACATCGAGGCTTGGATAGACGACATTAGCCAGGGTTGTCTTCCGAACTCTGTTATTCTCCTCGTTGGAAATAAATGCGATTTAGACGCACAGAGACAAGTAACGTCTGAGGAAGCTCAGGCACTCGCGAAAAGACATGGATTTAACTATATAGAGACATCTGCGAAGACAAATACAAATGTTGAAGACGCTTTCGTTAGACTCGGAAAACAAGTTCACGATAGCGCTCTAAGCGGCAGACTCCAAGGAATGTTCTGCGCCCCAATCACTGTCATGGAGACCGTTGAGCCGAAGAAAGAAAAGAAAGGATGCTGCTGATTTTAATTTTGCATTTTTTCAATTTCATTACGAAAATTCATGATACTTCACTAGCCTGTTTGTTTTTTATTATAGTCTCGAGTTCCAAGAAAATTTCATAATAATCACCATTGATCAATGATTTTGAACTGAAATACAACTATAGAAAGAAAATTTCATTCCTACATAATACGTTGTATATCACTAAGATATTCTGTTTGTAAGTTTTCTCGATTATATTCTAAATATATTTTAAAAATCAAAAATTCAAACATTTGTGAGTCTAAAACATATCTTACATCTATCCGATTATGTACATTAATACAAACACTTTCATTCAATATTTTCAAAAATATTATAATTTATTTTCTTCATATATATTATATAATTAAGCGTCGTATGAGTTCTCAATGCGAGAGTGAATAAGTTGTTATCTCATTTCTTTTGAATCAAAATAATTATATCGATTCAAAATTATTATGTTAATAAAAGAGCACCAACTCATTTGCTTCTTTGTTTTCTAGTCTATTAGTGAAAAAATGAGTGATTTTTCGAGATATTAAACATATCGCTTTTAAAAATCAATATACATAAACATTAATCATTCTATAACATATCATCGTCGTTGTCTGCGATGACTTCGACACCAGTACTTGGCGCGGGAATGATCTTAAACTCAACAACAGAGTTATTTGGATCAGTGTTCTCGGACTTAGAACGTGATGAACGAATCTTTTGGCGACTTGCTTCTTTGCCTGCGATGAGGTCAGAAAGCCAGTATGGGAACATCCTGTTCTTCTTGCCCTCGTTGAGCTCCATCTCGAAGATCTCGAAGGAGACAATCAACTGCTCAGAAACACAGAGAACAATTCCACGGTTCTTTTGGTCGCAATAATTTGTGTTGCTGAAGATTGTGACGCATGTGTCTGCGTAGTATTCCTCATCAGCGTAAGGCCAGTCGACTCCATTGTCACAAGCCTCGTGTGAGCGGACGAGTAAGTCGATATCGTTCTCAGCCAGAAACTCGTCTAAAGCCTCTGGACCGAAAAGATATCCACATCCTCTTGGGCTTGGAATGAAGCCTTCCACATCGACGTCTGGGTCACTCCACACTAAGTCAGTGATAGGGCCATCATTGGGGATCTCCTTTGGCTTCTCAAGCGCCTTTATATCATCGATCCTCATGAGATTTGGACTGATTCCTCCGTGGACGCAGAAAATTCGTTGTCCAACGAGAGCGCACAGCGGAAGTTCGTGGAATGTCTGCACGAAATCGTCGTATATCGCCTTGTCGTACTTCTCGAACATCTCATTGCGGAATCCGTAGACTCCTGTGAGAGATGCACACTCGTGATTTCCTCGGAGCAAAAAGATGTGTTCTGGGAATTTAACCTTCAGAACAAGAAGCAGCAGCATCACTTCGAAGCCGTACTCACCTCTGTCAACGTAGTCTCCAAGGAAAAGATATCTTGTCGCCGGAGGATAACGTAATGTCTCAAATATGCGAATCAAATCATCGATGTTGCCATGCAAATCTCCAACAACGGCAATTCCTGCTTCCAAATTGAGCATAAATGGCTCCTTTGACAATGTATTTCTTGCTTTCTCGAGAAGGGAGTGAATATCGTCCTCAGTAATTGGCATGAGCAATCTCTTCCTATTCGTCATCCTCCTCAGAAGTATTTGGAACACCAATTCGTCTGTATGATCAATTTCCATCGCAAATTATGATTCTCTTAACGTAAGGTCTCTCAATTTTCTTCTAAAAAATGAAAATCAAAAATAAGGCGCTTTCTACTATCTCCAGAGCAAAATACAAACAACAACGCGCTAACGTACATTGATCCCGATTTTTTTTCAATGAAGGACGAAGTGGATCACTGCAACCTATGAATTCTTTGCCCATTTTTTGTGGCCTACAAGGGAAAAACGTCCAAAAGATTCGATTTTATTGTTATAAAATCTCATTGGATAATTTTATGAACTTTAAGACCAATCTTTTGGTTTTATATTGCATTTTTATAGTCTGTTATGATTTTAAAAGTTTTAAGAGATGATTGTAACATGAAGAGAGAGATTTTCGATGAAATATGATAAAGAAAAAAGATAGTTTACATAAACTAATACTCTATTTAACAAAAAATCGCTCATTAATTCATAGAAACAAGCTGCCTCTCGAGGAGATGATGACCTTCTTCGAGTGGCAGGTGATAGCTGATGAGTCTGATTCTCCAGCAGCCGTACTCGAAGTACGGGAAGTTGACTGTGGAGTTGGCCGCCTGGAAGAAAGCCCAGGAGCCCCAGAAGAGGTGGGATAAGTGAACAAGCTTGTCAATTCTTGCCTGCCATTCACTGACCTCCTTCTCTGTTGGCTTCTTGTTGAAGAGGTTCTCAAGATAGATCTTGATGAATCTGATTTGTTGTTCGTATGTTGGGAACCTTGTCAAGTCAAGTTCGAAGCCGCACCACTCGAGGAAGTGGTTGGCAATATCATACTCTGGCCATGTATATCCGGAGTACTCATAATCGACAAATCCGACATCCTCGCCATCCCAAAGAATATTGCCTGAGAGGAGATCGTTGTGTGTCAAAGCAAGTGGTCTTCCGCGCAACAGGGAGTTGATCTCGTTGAAGAGCATCGAATATGTGTGGCGAAGCTGTTCTATATCGACTTTGACACCGTTTTTCTCAAACTCTGGATTCGTCTTATTGATGAAATTCATGATCTTCTTGAAAACACAGTTGTTCTGATTATTCTCGAAATATGTGTTTCTGTGTAGCTGAGCGAGCTTAACAGCAAGTCTGTCTGAAATGATTGGATCTGCCATCATTGGTACATCGATGGCGCGGCCCTCCTGGAACGAGCAGATCATTCCGTTATCGAAAGACGCATATATTTTGATCATATTGGCCTTCCTGATGTTCTCCTGCTCAGAGACACGGTCGATAATCTGATCAGTGTTGTTACCGTATATTCTAACAATGCTCTTCTTCGTTGGTGTCTTCAGCATATATACAGAGTTTGTAATTCCGCCAGCGAGTGTCTTGAGTGTGATCTTTGATGTGTCGAACTGCAGCCCGAGGATCTTTATGAGGAATGCGAGCTTCTCGTACTCACTGCCGCTGTTTGGGAACAACATGCCTTGGTAGACAGGGATGTCCATCATTTTTCTTTATTAATGTAATTTTTGTGAGCTTTCGCGGTTGATCGGAGCCCTCAATTCTCTCAATTTTCTCAATATTTATCATATGCTCCATTCACTTTACTATTAAATATTTTCACGTTTTGTCTTTGATTTTTGATTTTGAAAATGTTTTTTATTTATTGAAAATTTTTCTTATTTATTTCGATTTTATATATCATAAATATCATTTTCTTAATTATTAATTTTAGGTGCATAAAATAAATTGAGGGAGGGTAAAATCAAAATTTTGCTGAAATATTAAACAACATGATATTGCGAGTAGTTATTATATCAAAAATTGGGTGTGAAAAAATAAAAGAGGGGAAAATCATTTCAAATTGTTGGACAAAAGTGAGGACTAGCTTATATCAGATATCCCAAAAACAGTGTGATTCCATGCCTGGAGGCAGTTCGATGAAGTCTGGCAAAGCTATTGATGTGAAATAAAGCTTTTTGTGTTATTTCATTAAATCGTGAACGAAAATGATTGTTTTATAGGTGAATCATTCAAATGGTGAGATGCTCACATACAATACAATGAATATCAATCACTCTCATTTAGTGAAACGGAAATATTTTTCAATAATGTTTTAATTTCATGTAAGGTATTTTCCTTATAGAATTAATTGAGACAATACTTGCTTCCTCTCAGATATATAAGAGCATTTAATACAGGCTATCTTTGTTCAGTTTTTAAAATTTTCATTAGAGTTGTACTGCGTGTTTGTGCTAATGATTGCGCAACAATGAATGGAATTATTGGCTATGCTGTGAATATTATAGTCCATGACCTAACATAATAGCTCGACCTACAGAGCGTAGTGTTGATAACGCTAAGGTCTTGTGTTCGAGTCCCAACAAAACTACTTTTTTCTAATTTGATTTTTTGCATAAAACCAATGTTTTAATCCTAATAATGAGATATAGTCATGATAGTATTGAAAGGAGGAATGTTATTGGAATAAAAAACAAAAAGAGCTATTATTTAGTAACAAAACAAAAAAGAATTATATAATTCTGCAGGGTCCACATTGAGATGTTCCAGGGGCATCAGCTGCAGCATGCAGAGAGAATGGGATATGAATACTAAGGCATGATTCCATCGCCTTTGGAAGCAAAGGAAGGACTGAGAACTCTTTGACAACATTAGGTTTCAAGTATTCCCAGTCGAAAGGTGTGTTTGGCGAAATAGAGTTCTTCGCCATGGATTTGATTATCAAATCTTCTATTTGTTCGTAGTTGGGGGGCTCTCCGAACTTCAGGAAGTTCAGATGGCGCCATATATCGATAAACTCGCCCGGTAATGATGCGAAGAGAGATCTGGGCGAAATAGTGAGTTTCATTCTGTGTGTTCTTTCAAAGTCGCGTCCACTGAGCCACGGCAAGCGGCCGTCGATAAGCTCAACCATGGAATACATCCACGAGATGAGATCATCACGCCACGAAAGATCTTTATTTTCGTGAGCGGCAATTGACGCGTATTTGGATGTTCCGCGGAATCCACAGTGTGTACGCTCTGGGTATGGCCATCCTGTCGAAGGATCAATGAATTCTCGCGACAATCCGTAATCAATCAAAACTAGTGGATTGTTTGCTCCAGGATTTAACAAGAAGTTTCCAGGCTTTATATCTCTGTGTATGAATCCATGCATATGAAAAACTTTGATGCATCTTAACATAAATAAACCGATTCTAAGCGTAGAAGACAATGTGTAGTGATGCTGCTGAAGTTGCCTACGTGTGTTTGATATAGATGGGCCGTAAAGACTCATAACTAAGTAGTTATGAGTTGATGTTTCTCCAGAGTCGTGAAAATGCGGAAATAAGTCCGAATCCTGTAATTTTTTCATCATGTTTATCTCGAAACTCAAACCCTGCCTATCCGTAGCGTTTGATTCGACTTTCATAGCGAAAGTTTCACCGGTATCATTATCTATGACAGCGTAGATGTCGCCGTATCCGCCCTGGCCAAGCAGTTTGAGCACCATGTAGTGCGCGATTTTGTCGTTGGCGACGAAGAGGGTCCTGTCGCGGCGTGACGACATTATCCTGTCACGTTTTTGGGCCTTCGAAATTATTTTTCTGATTTTATTTTGGATTTGGAATTTATATACTATGAGAAAACATTTCCATCGATAAAATCCGATAAAATATTTTAAAATTACATCGCATTTATGAATACTCTTGAAATTGTATGCACATAACGCAATCGAGCGGTTGAATATATACTGGAACTCTCATTACAATATAGATTACATCAATTATATCTCTCAATATTATCCAAAATTAGGCTTTTATTAACAAAATATAACAATAACATCAAGTAATGAATCTATTTTAGAAATACTCAAAGCTATTTATGTATATAATAATTTTGATTTGATATTGTCTTGTAATTGATTTTTTTAAATGCATGAATATATAGGTATCGATGATGTGAAACTAAATTTAAACGCTTATGAAAATATAATATTAAATTTCAAATGATAAAAAACTATAAAATTAACTCCAATGCCATTGAGTGAACAAACGTTTAGTATAAAAATAAAGCTAAACTCAAGCACTCGAAAGATCGTTTAATGACAATTTTGTTTCGATAATTTTATTTTTATAAAATCAATTCATGAGTATACACAATGGTTGTTTTATAGATAAAAGACATTTCCAATTCAGTTAATAGTCACAAATTCACTTCTTCGAAATTAATTCTCTAAATACGCAAACCATGATGAATTCACAGTCTGTGTCTTCAACTTTGACTGTGGTACTTGCAATGCCTAACTCTATCTTCGTCTTCAAATTGAAGTTTTGTATGATTGAGATATTTAACTTATTATCATTAACAAATAAGGCATCGTAAGTATCATGTAACAAATTCTCCCTCTTCACGAGATAGTGGAAACATAAGGCTTTTGGATTTGATGGCAATTTCGAAAATTTGGCGTAATCTTTGAAAGTTAATTTTGATGTATCATAACTCTTGATATAATCATTCAATTCACTGTTCAATGAAAGTTCATCGATCTGTGGATAACCGTTGTTGAAAAGCTGTATCTTAATATTTGTGTCAATAATGTTAATTATATCATCATTTGTGAATGTGTTTTCAACTGTTGGAATTGTAGCATCTGCTTTAATGCACCCAATAATTATAACATAAAATGGTTCTTCAAACGCTTCAAAGCTAGAAATTAAAGCATGTGTAAATTTAATATAGTTTTCTTTTGGAAGTGCTTCTGTAACATTCTCTATCACTTTCTGTGCGGACTGTTTGCACTCATCTTTCGTGTCAATGTTAATAATTGAAATTTTATAATCTTCGAATTGAGATGTGATTGGTTCAAATGCAGAACTATCTATTTCTTGTCCTTTTATAGCGATTTGAGTGTGAATGGAGAACATTGGCGTAAGTAAATCATGTTTAAGTTCAATTGAAGTGTTTGTAATTTCTGTCCATTTAGATTTGATCTGGTTGCAAAATTCTGCATAAGTAGGCGATTCTTGAATGTTGGAAAGGAAATTAAAGATTTTTGGCATATAATTGATTTCTTTGATTTTTTCGTATTTCGGTGGATCAGAATGAACATGTTTAATGGGTGTTGAGGGCTTTGTGACTGGAGGTGGATCCATAGGTTTGATGTATACTGCTTCCAAATTATTAGAGAAATTAAATTTCGCTGGTAAATCAAGAATTAGGCAACCTCTGATGCGTTTCTTTGATACTATGAAAGACAATCCGATGCATTTAGCATTTGGCGATTGGAGGAAAAATTTTCTTCCTGAATTCGAGACAATTTGCTGCATAATAACGAGAGAAACTTGACTATTTGCATTTTTATCAATTGTTATATTTTCAGTGAACTCGATGGTCTGTTTATTAGTATTGAAATTTTCTGGGAATTTAGATTTGCGCAATTTTTCTTCACAAGCGTCAGCAAGCTCTTTACTGATCACCAGTGGTTCCATTCCAACTCTATAATTGGCATTAATCCATTTTAATATGTCGAGAACAAAACTCATTACAACTGTTTAATTTTGATAAACCAAATTTTTAAAAAACGAATATACTCTAACTCGAACTTCAGAGTTCCATAAAATTTTCTATAGTTTACAAAATTTTTGAAATATAAAAATACACAAAAAGATAATATTCTAATTTAAACTACGGGTTTTTTCAATATTTCAATAGTTTACACATATAGTTCAAAAAGATGAGGGGAACCGGATTTGAACCCATAAAATATGGAAAAGATACCGTTTATTTTCTATATTTTATTATGGCTTTTATTCGACGTGTATTTTTCGCTACTCCTGAGCTCACGGAGCAAGAATTCGTTGAAAATCAGGTGGATTTACTCGTGAGAGGCGAAGAAGTCGAAAACTGTCTAAGAAATTTGAAAGAATTAAGCATAAAATATCCAAATGAAGTCGGAAGCAAAGCAATTCCTTCAATTATCAATATTATCGCTGACTATGCTGACGACGATGATATGATATCAAATTTGTTCGTTATTATTGGAAATTTACTTCACAAAGAAACAGAAAAGCACGAAATTTACGCAAAAACATTCATCGAGCAGAAGAATACGATTCACAACTTGGTTCAGATGGGAAATACGGACGTTTTGAAGAAACAACTTTCGATTATTAGATTATTGACAAATCTTTGCAAATTCCAGACTGAATTGTTCCAAAACGTCCTCACAAACAACCAGCAGGATATGACCACGCTTTTTACGTATATTAATACAGATAATGAACAAATTATTGACGAATTTATCAACTTTATTCAAGTTTTAGTAAGTAAAAGCGAAAACTACCAACAAATCGTTTGCTTCAACCTCATGGAAAGGATTTCTGCCCTTATTTCAGTCGACAGACCAAACGTTATGAAAACTGTTCATGCAATTCTTGATGGAAACGTGTTTTCTCAGAAATTGTTTGTTGAATCAGGATACCTCAAGAGGTTACTTCCATTGATCGAATTCACGCAATCTACTGCTTACGATTTACTTTCTGAAATATTTTCATCTGACAGTGCAGCATCTCTGAGAGGTGCTGTCGCTCCAACAAAGATCATTGAAACATGCTGCAAGCATGTTACTGTTAACAATCAACGCTCTGGAAATTTGAATTTGATTTCTCTTTTAATCAAAGAAAACGAAGACTGCTGCAAGTGCGTTGGTCCATACCTTGAGCAGTTCATTTCAATTTACTTATCAGACACATCATCACGCGAAATTTTCAGCCAATTTTTCATCGAATTTTTCACGAATGTCGAAATGTCATCAAAAACAGCAGCCAAGACTGTTGAGCAAATTTTCCAAAAGAATCCATCAGCAGCATTGTTCGACATCGCAACAATCTCAATATTATGCAATCCGGACATCAAAGAAGCCTGGAAATTCATGTTTGAGCAAAGTTTTGCAATGATCAAAAACGCAATTCCTCCAGCAACGAGATTCGCTATTGCATACGTTAACAACGACTCCTCTAGTGCTGATTTGTTCAATGAGCAAGGGCAGAACTTATTCTTCAAGTTAGTTGTCTTGTTTACTGACGAATCAATGAGAAATGATGTCAGACATTTGATCGCAGTTTTACTTTGCTCTCTTTTGATGTACAAGGAAAAGCCATGCGATTTAGTTTCAAATATCTGCGAGATTATTGTTGGAGACAATGCACTCTATGAAGCTGTCGGTGGATCAAGAAGTCAATCCTATAGTTTGTGGAATGAATTCGAAGATGATTTATGCGGAATAATCCTCAAAAACAAACCAGTTAAAATGAACGTGAATGTCTCTGATGACGAATTACGCAACAAAGTCCATGAAATGCAGAAGAAAATTGATGATCTCGAAAGTAAATCCAGCGATTTGAAGTCTAAACTCGAAAACAAAACGAAAATGGTTGACGAGATGAAATCTGACATTGATTCACTCAAAGAAAATCTCGACGAGAAATCACAAAACGAGGATAATTTAATTACACAGATCGACGACCTCAAGCAGCAACTCGCTTTATCACAGACATCTAAATCAGACAACGAGGAACTAAACAACAAGCAAAAGCAAGAAATTGAAGAATTAAACAACAAACATAAGCAAAAAATTGAAGAATTAAAGAAACAAATTGAAAATCTCAAAGAAGAAAACAATAAACAAAATCAAAATGAAGAGAAATCAAAAGAACTTCAACACGAAATCGAAAATCTCAAGAAACAGCTCGAAAACAATGAAAATGAAAAATCAAACAACGACGAAATTAATGATTTAAAGAAAGGCAACGAAGCAAAACAGAATCAAATCAACGAACTCAAGAGCAAAGTCGAGAATCAGCAGAGTGAAATCGACGAACTTTTGCAGCAAATTGAGAACTATCTCAAGGAAAATGAAACGAAGCAAAACGAAATCGAAGAATTAAAGCACAGAATGAATCAAACCGATGATAATCAATCAAACAAAATGATTGATGAATTCAAAGATCTTATTCAAAAGAAAGAGAAAGAAAACACAGACAAAGATGCGCAAATCGAAGAATTGAAGAAACAAATCGAACAGATACAACAAGAAAAAGATGAAATTAACGAAAGGAATGAAGAAATAATCGAAACATCTCAACTCGGTTACAACGATAAAATCGACGAATTGGCTAATGAGCTTCAAACGAAGAACGCACAAATCAACGAATTACAGAACGAACTTGCTAATATCAAGCAAGAAAACGCTCAAAAGATAGAAGAAAATCAGAATGAAATCGAAGAATATACAAAACAAATCGAAGAGTCAGAAAAGGAAATCTCTGATCTCAAAGAAGAGATCAAGAAGATCAACGACGAGAACAAGAAGCAGATTTCTAATCTCAAAGAAGAAAACAAGAAACAGATCGAATCATTGAAAGAAGAAAACAAATTAATGTCTGATAAACTTAAACAACAAGAAAAAGAATCAAAAGTAAAAATCTCTGAGTTAGAACAAATGAACGATGAATTAGCGGAAAAAGGTGACGAACTCGTTAAAGAGAATAACGAAAAGAACGATTTGTTGTCGAATCTCAAAGAGAAGAACGAAAACTTGTCGAAGGAAATCGATCAATTCTCTCAGGACATCGAAAATATGAAGAAAGAGCGTTCTAACATCGAAGGAACATCTGAACAACAGAGATCAGAGATCACAAAGCTCCAGGAGAACAACAAGGAGCTCAAGGAGGAAATAGAGAGGATGAAGGCAGAAGAAGAGATGTGCATCGAGCAGCTCGAAGAAGAGCTGAAGCAGAGCAACGACAAAGTCAACGAACTTAACTTCGAAATCGAAAAATCACAGCAAAAGATTTCATTCCTCAACAAGCAGAAGGAAAGCTTAGAGGAAGAAAACGCTAAAGCAAACAAGAGAATCGAAGATCTAATGAACACAATCAATAATCCGGAAGAACAGGAAAACACAATCAACAAAATTGAAGAAGATAAGAAGAAAGAACTCGAAGAATGCAAGAAGAAGATCTCTGAGTTAGAGTCAAACATCCACAACATAACACAAGAGAACAACACAGAGAAACAAAAACTCAGCACAAATATCAACAACTTGGAATCACAAAACGAGGAGGTGAAGAAGATACTCGATCAAGCAAATTATTCAAATGACAAATTCGAGAAAGAAAACGAAGATCTCAAAAAGCAAATCGATGAATTAAGTAACACTGTTAAAGCACTGAAAGACGAAAACAAATCTTTGAATGAAGATTTCAACAATCTCAAGAAATCAAACGAAAAGCTGAAGAATGATGTCGAAAAATCAAACAACGACGAGAAAATTAACAATTTGACAGCAAAGAACAAAGAACTCGAAAAAGAAAACAAGAGTTTGTCAATTAAACTTGAGAAGCAGTTGGAAACAATGAAGCAGAACCAGGACACTTACGAGGAAGAGATAGAGAGTCTCCAAGAAGAAATCATCTCTCAGAGGGATAAAATCAAAGATCTCGAGAAGAAACTTGAAGATTCAAACGAAAACCACGAAGACGAAATAGAAATGATCAAGCAGGAATACGAAGACAAAATTAAGAACAAAGGAAAGGAGGAGCAGTCAGTTAAGGACATAAAGGATCAATTAGCGAAGGCAAAGAGTGAAATAGAGAACTTGAAGAACGTCGCAAAAGTAAGAGAAGAAAAGATCAACGATTTGATCGAAGAAAATGGAGATTTGCAAGATGACAAAGAAATATTAACAAAAGAAGTTGAATCGAAGCAGAAGGCTTTAGATATTATGCAGGTCAACGATGAATCAGTCAAGAAGGCTCTGGAAGAAGTCAAATCTTCAAACAAATCAACAGAAGTCACAGATCTCAAGCGAAAATTGTCCGTTTGCGAACGCGAAAAGAGAGATCTCGAGGACCAATTAAACAAGATGAGAGTCGAAGACAGCAACAAAATTGCTTCTCTTCAACAGAATGCGAACGAATTACGCGCAAAGATCAACTTACAGAGCCCGCAGAGAGAGTTCAATCAGATGAAGAACCAAGTCTCTGAATGCAAACTCAAACTCGAAAAGTTGCAAAACGAAAACAATGATCTCAAAGAGAAACTCAGAACGCAGAAAACAGACCTCAGAAAGACAATCAACGAACTCACGAAGCATTTCGAGGGTGAAATCTCTAAAGCGAAGGCCTCTAATAAGCTATCGAAGACGAGCGAAGAGACATTGAACGAAGTCTCCGATCTCAGGAGAAAAGTTTTGATGTTCGACAAGGAAAATCAGAAAGTTACAACACAAAACATTGAACTCAAGAAACAATTGGAAAGACTCTCTAACATCGAAAACGCAGGGAAAGAAGCATCATTCAAAGTCGCCAGACTGACAAAGAAGTGCTCTGACCTCGAAGAAGAGGTGAGAATGCTCAGAAACAAGACATCAGGGAACTCAGACATCGAACAGAAATATCTCGACACAGTGACATCGTCATCGAAGATGTCCCACGAAATACAGAAGCTACATGACACAGTGAACGACTTAACGCAGAAACTCAGCCAGGCGAAGATGCAGCACTCACAGGAGAAGAAAGAAATGCAATCGCAAATCTCTTCACTACAGAAGAGACTCGATGAAACAAATACTGAATTAAGCACAACGAGAGTCGAAAATTACAACTTGCTGAGAGACACAAAGAGCAATATATACAAACTCTCAGAGCTGGAGAGATCAAACGCTGAACTAAGGAACGAAACAGCGAGAACAATGCAAATTAATCAAAGTATGTCTAATTTGTCCTTAAATTCGTCATCAATGTCCGCGGATGACAGCGAGTACAAGAAGGCTCTACGTCTGATTGGAAAGATGTGGTTAATGAAGAACACAGAACAAGATAGAAAATAAAAGAATGTTTTTATTCTAAACGTACACCTTTTAATGAGTTTAGCTTTAGAAAGAAGGTACAAAATCTTCCAGAAGAAGCTGGAACAGAACCTGATGATCGCAGACACACAGATACAGCAGTTGAATGAGTATTACACATCGCTTATGGCTCAAAATACGGAGATAAGTGATCAAATTACGCGATTAGACAACCAATACCAGCAGAAACTCAATATAAAGCATGGAATAGAGATAAAGAAACGTGCAAAGCTGAAAGCAAAGCTTGCGGACGATAAAACGCAATATCGACGAGAAATCGCTGAATTAAAGGAAGCACAGTCTCTACAGTTGCAAGAAATACAGAGCGACTTCGAAAAATCGTTAAAACAACTCCAAGATGCGGATACGAAAGAAATTAAAGAAATTGAAAATAAATACAACAAAATTATTGAAGATTTGGAGAAAACACTTGCGAAAACAGAGGAAGAAATCACAGAAATAAACAATGAAATAGTCGATGACCAATCAAACAAACTCTTTGAGAATCAAATTCAAGAACTTCAGAATGTACTCGCAGAAAAGAACCAAGAAAGAGTCAACAACCTTCTTTCGTCCAAGGAGAAGCTTTTGGACTGCATAACATCGCTCGAAGAGAACGAGAAAGAGCACAAATTGAACATGGACAGTTTGCGCGAGAAACTCTCCAAAAACGAGTCAATATACAAAGAAGTGGTCCAGAAACTCAAAGATGAGTATTTTAGGACTGTGTCGGCCCTCAAGAAGCGAATCCAGGAGAAAGAGATCGAATACAGAAAAGTTAAAAAACAAATTCACGACTTCAAAGCTGAATCAACAGAAGCAATGAATTACTTGGCTGTTACGTTCGAGAAGTACAAGCAGGACATCTCTCACTACTCAAAGACAGCGAAGCAACAGTCAACGACTATGAATTTCAATAACGGCGCTGTTGATAATGACACGAAAACAATCGAGTTGAGAAAAATCGTCAGACAGAAGGAAGAACAGCTGAATCGCGAACAGGAGATGAACAGCGAGCTCAAGAGAGAGATTTGTAGACTTAGATTCGAAAGAAGAATTGCGAAGAAACGCGTTTCACTCAAACTTTGATTTTCATCATTGATATTCATTTGTTTTTGTTATGTATATAAATATGTTACGTATTATATTCCGTCAAACGAAAAGTGATACTTTACATGGCAAATCTGATAGATGAATCTGACATATAATAAAAAGGGTGTGACTCCAAAAGTGACTTCATGAAAAAAATTGTGATTATCTTAAAGATAGCATGAGGATGGGTCCCCATGGTATCTTTAAGATAGTTGCAGCTAGTTTTTGCTACTCCAGGACGAAATCGGAATTTCAATAATTTGGCCGATTTCGTCCTGGACGAGTTTGTAGGCATTCTTTGCACCAAACCAGACCTAATGTTAGCATTTCAGGTGTGTTCGGGTGCAAAGAATGCCTACAAACTTTGTTTTTTTATAGTAATTGCAAAAATTAATATCATATTAAAATCGCATAAATGATGACCTTGTTTAATGAAAATGACATATATTTAGTTATAATTCATTTTTATTCAATATTTTTCATTTCAAATATCACCTTCAAAATCTCTTTCTAAGAAAATTTAATATGATAAATATAACCGAGAACACGCATTCTTTAAATACACATCATCTCCTCACTTCACAGACAACTTTTGAAAATTGATACAAATACTCAAACTTTGATCAAACTTTCTTCATATCATATATAGCTAAATTATTGAAATTCCGATTTCTTCCTGGAGTAGCAAAAACTAGCTGCGACTGTCTCAAAGTCACCATGGGGACTCATCCTCGTGCTGTCTTTGAGACAGTCGCAGTCTCTCTTGACTTCTCTCTTGTAGGAAAAAGGTAAAATCATATTTATCACTTTTTATGATTGAGCCCCTACCCCTCTAATTTTAAAACATCACATTACATGTCAAATCTGACATGTAAAGTGTTACTTTCCATTTGACGGATTATCATACGCTACATGTTATTTATATAAATATTTGTATTTGCTATCACTCACTCTTTAAACAAAATTTTTATCAAATCATTAATATCTTTATCTCATTATTGACTATTTTTGCCATTGACATATTCACGCCGCCAGAGTTGGTAGTCTCGACACTGTTGCAGGAACTCCATTTCTTTACAAAATAAACACATCATTTTATATGCACAAAGTCGCGTTGTGTGGGCCATACGGATGCGGGAAGGCGACTGTCGCCAAGGCGCTTCTCTATCTTCTCGGGTGCGGTATTGTCTGTGAGGCAGTCGAAAGTGTTCCGAGGGTGATGAACATCAAGGAGATCACAAGCAGTGTCGACAGGGCAGATTTAGAGAGTCTTAAGTCGCGGGATATCGCATTGTGGGACGGAGACTCCATCAACACGATAACACCGACAGACCACAGGACATGCGAAGCTCTCAATGCTGTGATGTCACAGGAACTCAAGAAGAAGGGGCAGCGACGCAGACGTGCCCAACAATGCCATCCAGATAATCTCCTCTGACATCGCAAACGGAGTGACAAACAGATATATGTCAATAATAAAAATAAAGGCTTTAAAAAATTAAAAAGGGTCTAAAATATAAATGAACTCTTCAGTTGAGTTTGCGAGCCAATTAGTTTTTGAACTCGCTTCGAGAATAAGGGAAAAGTACAAAGGAGACCCGGAATGCACCACGCAAGTCCAATTACGGCTCCAAAAGTTCGGCATAAAACCTGGATTTGCACTGACTGCTCAAATGGTGCCAGAAACACTCATCGAGAGCAGAATGGATCAAATAGTTTCATTCATCACACAGCAAATGTCAAAAGAAATACTTGGTGTAGCAGCCGAATATAAAAAAGAGAGAAAATACTTGAAACTCACTTACAGCAAAGAAATCCCAAGTACGTTCAAGAGATTTGGGCCGATGAATAAGGATATGCCAAAAGAACAAAAATTCTGGATCAAAGCTTACGGCTATTTCATTCTTGGTGTATTCCAAGGTGCATTGCTTCACTTTGGATATCCTGCGCTTGCCTGTTTTGAAATCAACAAAGAAGATTTTAGTATTGAATTTCAATTTAGATGGGAGAATGTAATAGGGTCGAGATCTGCTGTCCCCACTGTTACATTTTAGAAAAATTTAGTATTGTAATAAATTTTCTTTCATGTTTATTATTTATTTATAAAATTTCAATTACATCATCTCTATCTCGTTCTCAGCGAACTTTTCAAAGAATTGGGAGATCGTGAACTGAAGCTCCAGACTCTATCAGAAGAGAAACAATATCAATGTGGTCTTCAGATGAATCAATAGAAAGAGGTGTTTCGCCTGAATCATTCTTTGAATAAATATCTGCGCCAAGTGAAATAAGCTTTGATGCAATATACAATCTGTTGTAATAACATGCAGCCATTAATGGAATATTTCCAGGTTTCGTTTTATATTCGATATTTGCACCTGCTCCAATAAGCTTCGTGATAATTTCAATTCGTATTCGCTTAAACGATTCATTTTGTTCTGAATGTGCAAAAGTGCACGCGTGGTATAGTGGCGTTTCATCACCAACATCGACTGAATCTACTTTAGCTCCATGCCGAAGTAAGATTTCAACAGCTTCTAAACTATTATATTCAGAAGCAATGTGCAATGCTGTGCAACCGTTAGAAGATTTTGCTTCAATATCTGCTCCTTCGGATATTATAATTTCTGAACAATTTTGAGATCGTTTTTAAATGAAGCAAGCATTAGCGATGTCATTCCATTTTCATCCCTTGATTCAATGTTTGCTTTACACTCAAGAAGTTTTGAAACACATTTGAAGCTATTTGACTTTGATCCAAATATTAAAGGCGACATTTGAGAATTCTCGTTGCCTTCAATTTTTGCTCCAGATTCAATTAGTTTTGTTAAAACATGAACATGATCATTGAATGTACAGAAATATATTGGAGTTAATCCAGAATTGTTGGTTGCTTCAATGTCAGCGCCAGATTCAATTCATTTCGTCACAACATCAATAGAACCTTCTCTTGCAGCAGCCATCAATGCATTGATTTCATCTTTATCTTTTGCTTCAATATCAACATTGCTTTCAATTAAATATGGGACAATCCGAAGATTGTTTAATTGTGAAGCACTTATTAATGGAGTGTATAACATTACAGATTTGTGATTAATATTTGCTCCTGATTCTATTAATGTAATGTTGTTGTTTTTTGCTTGAATAGAATAAAGATGTAAATCCATTTCCATCTGTTGCCTCGAGATTCACTCCTTTTTTGATAATAAGATTGACAACATGTGATTTATCACCAGGATTATTACATTTTGTATTTGATTTTGATATTCTGTCCAAAGAAACTGCAATCAACACAGCCTTCTGTTATTTCCACATTGTTGTTCAGTAAATAAGTAAAGCATGTGTGAGAACCAAAACAGCACCATTTGATAAGAAATCTTCCGTCAATTTTTATATCAAGTGAATAATCATTATCACTTTGGAAAAATATGATAAATTTCCCTATGTCATCTTCTAGGATACTTTGCATGATTGAATCGAGCTCATATACGTAAAAAAGGCTTCTTGGCCATATTTACGATCTTAACAGTTAGATTAAACTTCTTTGCATTAATTACTGTCATGTAAGCAGATAATCGACGAACAAATAGCTTGACTTTAATTTTTTTATAAATATTTGAAAAAGTTGCCAATATTCAGATAAAAATCGATATCTACAGTCTGCTGCCCTAGATATTATAATCAAAACAACAGCTGAGTCCCATTTTCCTTCAGAACATATTTGAATTAAAGCTTCAGACAAGCTGTCGACATCTGAGGAATCGAGACCATATATGCGATTATAGAGACATGTTTTTTGATATTTTGTCATTTTTTGACAAAACTCTAAAAGTGTCAAAGCAGTGTAAGACCCTGTTTTATTTAATCAACCCCTAATGTATACAAATAATAAATGCGCAGAAATAGAATTGGAGAAGTCCACGAAATGATTGTCCATTTGGCGCCGAATCATTTTCCGATAAAGCCCAATAAACGTTACAACGTCGTCAGCTTCGAAAAACTGAAAAAAGACGCAAGTGATTTTTACGGAGTCAACGACGTCCAAGTGATGGACGAAACCGGAAACATCATCGAAGGCATCGAACAAATCAGCGAATTATCGCAGAAAAGCAAGCAAGTTGTGTTAATTATCGCGAATAAAGGTGCAGAGTTAGCGAAAAGGACTGTATCGAAGAAGAAGATCGAAGTGCAGGAAGTAAAGCGTGATGACATCAAAGAAATCATCGCAGAGGCCGTTTCAACGCCTGCGCCGCAATATGTCGAAACAACTGAAACAATCGAAGATAGAGCTAATTTCTACGTCGCTTTATCGAAATTACCGATCTCTCAGGCTCAGGAACTCGCTCTTTTCGCTGCATTCGCAAATCTATCTGATGAGGATCAACAGAAGGTCTCTGAAGCTCAAGAATTCATCAAACGGATAAACAACAACAGGCAAAGCATGTTTTACAGGCAATTAGTCGAACAAAGAATTTGCAGCTTGAATGCTGTTTCTCCTGTGAATAAAGCGCTCACAAAGTGGTCAACCGACATTGTTAAGCGCATAAAACTCGATTCCGTCAATATCGTACTCTCAGGATCGAGATATAGCGGAAAAACGATGACATTGAGCAATTTAGCGACGATTTTCTACAGAAAGCTGTCGATGTGCAATCTCACAGAGAAGTATCTGATGATGCCCCTCAACTTCGCAAACTACAGATACGAGCAGGAGAACGAGATCGTCTTCTATCACTTGTTTGTCAACATCATCATCGATTCATTGATATACTGCTGTCCGCAGATATTCCCGATCTCCGAGGACATCAGGAAACTTTTGCTTTCTCTTCCAGAGCAAATCACAGCGAGAAAACTTCTTCCTTACGCGAATAAGATAAAGAACTTCGATTTGGAAGGTTTCGAGAAACTTTGCAAGGAAATCATCGCTGCTTTCCAATTCATTGAGAAGAACGCAGCAAGAACCACAAGCAAGCAGTCGGTCATCTATAACCAGATCTTGAATCTCCCATCGTCATTCGCGAAGATCTTCGGATTGACAGGAGTCGTTTTCGTCATCGATCACCTCGATTTCTGCCGCCCAGACATCGCGCAGCAGTTCACTACAGTCCTCGACTCTTCTTCGTACATCATTTCGATGCAGAACGCTGAAGTCTTCAGATCGCATTTCCCTCTCAAGACAGCGATTCTTCTCGAGACAGACAGAATGCTCCAGAAAGTCGACGACAGGTTCATCACAATCCAGAATCCAAGCTTCGACTTCACGCAGAGGATGTGCATGGGATGCCCGGGCGCTTTGAGTGTCTTCATCAAGACATGCGATGCAATAGAGAGACTTAAACCTATCAAATATCCACATCAGTTCAAACTCGCTGTCGACAGAAGCCGCGAAACAGAACTCAACGGACTCATTCTCACATTGGCATTAGTTTTGCAGGCGTTGGATGAGAAGAACGTTCCATTGGACATTGTTTCGGAGATCAGCGAAGCGAGAACAATGAAGATCACTGTCAACGGCGCTAAAGCTGAACCAGAGCAGAAGAATGCAGAAAAGACACCACAGCAAGAGAAATCGACGGCTGCGAGCAAGAAGCCAGAGAATATTCCTTCGTTCGACGTTTCCTCGAAGAACAAACTCGCTCAGGATCTCCTCAATCAGGAACTCAGTGAATCCGATGATGAAAACGATCAGATAAAGCCGGTCTCCACTCCAAAGCAGCACGAGATTTCTCCACAGGAGTCAGAAAACGAGGAAGAAGAGCCGGCAAAGGAATCTTCTGAGAGCGAAGACGAAAAACCTCCAAAGAAGAGTCGGAAGAAACCTGCTTTCTCTGACGAAGATGAAGAGCCTCCAAAGCATTCTCCGAAGAAACAGAGCCCTAAGAAACCAGCTTTCTCAGACGAAAACGAAGAGGAAGAAGAAGAACCTCCGAAACCATCTCCAAAGAAGCAAAACAAGAAACCCTTGTTCTCAGATGAAGACGACGAACCTCCAAAATCATCTCCAAAGAAACAAACTAAGCCTGCTTTCTCAGATGAAGACGACGAACCTCCAAAACCATCTCCAAAGAAACAAAACAAGAAACCTTTGTTCTCAGATGAAGATGACGAACCTCCAAAGCCTTCTCCGAATAAACAGAAGGCTCCACCACCACCAGAAGACAGCGATGAAGACGAACAACCAGCAAAGAAGCCAAAGCAGTCGAAACAAAAGCCACCGCCACAGCAAGATGATGATGACGAAGGTGATCTCGATTCACCTCCACCACCAGCAAAGAAGCCTTCTCCAGCGAAGAAACCATCGCCAAAGAAGAGCCCTTACTTCTCATCAGCTGATGATGACTAAAAAAGTGTCATTTTTTTCTCTACCGGAATTTTATTTTGATGCTAATTTTTCTTCTTTTAACACAAATCCAAACAGTAAACAACGAAATATCGAAAATTAGTGATATAAGCAACGACAGCAACATGAAACTTAACGAAATAACTGATCAGCAAAATATTAATAACAAATTTGGAGCTGAAAGTGGACTGAAGCCTTACAGCAATACACGGATATATCCTTACAACCCTTACACTCCTTATCCAACGCCTTGTGTTCCTGCAAAACTCGATCAACAACAAATGAAGCCTCGGCTGAAGTATATCATTGGAGGAGTCATTGTTTCGTCCATCAAATAACTTTCTATCGAATGAAATTGTCATTACAATTTTTATACCGAAAGATTCATCATTAACAATCCTCTCATTGCATACTAATCCATATGTTTCTGCACTTTTTACAAATGGAAGTTGACGAAAATATGAAATTTTTATCCGTTTCATTAAATTTAGCTTTTGAAATGAATAATCATACCCTAAAGTTGTTTAAACAATAAGCAAAACAAAGTTCGAAGAAATTTACGAGATGTTCTCATTTATTCATTTGATTTGATATCAAATTTCAAAATCGGCTTCAAGTCAGAACAAAACTTTGATGAAATATATAAATACTAATTGATGTAATTTGATTTATGTTAGAAAAAACTGTTAAACACATTTAAATTTCATATTTTAGAATTATATTTTAGTTTTGGGTGATTTTTAAGTAAATAGAAACACGAGATAATAGTTACAAAATAGAGGAATGTTTAAAATTTTGTAATTCAGGTGTCAATCTCAATTGTGTAAGAAGTGTGGAATGTCTGATGTGCTTCGAGTTTGTTGACGTGGTCCTTCTTAGAGTAATCGTCAGTGAAGTTCTCTCTGTCGCAGCGTCCGTACCAAGGCTCGATGCAAACGAACGGAGCGTTCTTCTTTGTTGGAGACCAAAGTCCGGTGACAGGAGCGTCGAAGTGCATTGTGATGTATGGCTTCTTCTGCTTGTCGCAGAGTGAAATTGAAGTGATTTGTCCCTCTTCGACAACTAAAGCGTCCTTATCGAACATTTCAGCAGTGATTGGATAGAAACCGTCCTCGGCCTTAAGGACGTATTCGTTGGCGATGTTGAGGCATCCCTTCTGTCCGATAAGCTTGTATTTGAGCTCGTTTGTGTTCATCTTGAAATATCCCTTGATCTTGTCTTCTGGGTGGAAATCGACATAGTTGAAGCCTGGGTGGGCGCCAACCTGGAAGTAGATTGTTCCATTTGTCGGATTTTCAACGATCCAGTGAATTCTGATAACATTTCCAGTTAATTCGTAGACAACCTTGAGAACGAAGTCGTATGGGAAGAGGCCCTTCGTCTTCTCGTTGCTGGCGAGCTTGAATGTCGCCTTGTTGCCCTCAGTGCCGAGATATTCGAACTCTGAGTCTCTAGCAAAGCCGTGCTGGCCCAATTTGAATGTCTTTCCGTCAGCGTGGTACTCTCCGTTCCAGACACTGCCGACAATCGGGAAAAGGATTGGAGCGTGACGTGCCCAGAAAGTTTTATCTGCCGTCCACATGTATTCCATTCCAGTCTTCTTGTTGACGACGCTGCAAAGTTCAGCACCGGATTTGCTTATCTCCAACTTCAGGAGGTCGTTGGCGAACTCTATCATGTGAAATGAGATCGGGAACAACTTTTCAGTTCAATTTGGCCGGTTTTCTCTCAATTTTTTGTGGGCTTTTAAAATCTTTTCTCTACACATAATGCTATTTGATATTTAACGACGGTCTAAATTTATTGTTTTTATGATATTATTTCACTTTTACAAGGCAATTTTTTGATAAAGTCTGTATAATTATGATTAGTACATGAAAATAACATATCGATCGAAATTTATGATATTTTTACATGGCATTATTTTGTCTTTACACGACAATTTTTGAAATAAATCAGTGATTTTTATTAAAATCGTTGCAAATTCATAAATCTCCTTATATTTCAGATTTTTTGTTTCAGTAGATGTGTTTTATAATTGTTGATGATTCTGATAATATGCGTAAAAAGAGTGCTATACATTTTTGGAGAAAAATGTTTACTTGACATATTTCATATTTACACGACAAAGTTACTCTTGTTTTAGTAGTCAGACTAAAACTATCGAATCCATTGACCACCTATATACCACTAATTACAATTCTCTGAGGTAAAGAAAATCTATGAGTTACATATCGTTATGACCTGTTTTTGGCCGTATTTTAATTTTACAATCAATTGTCAAGCCATTTATATCATGCATCAACATTGAAATAAAATGTGTTCTATAAAGAAATTACTTTCATCATATATTGATTCGATGATGTTAAGTATTTGCTTTATTTTGATTCGTTATATAATAATAGAAAAGGATTTGTGAAGTTTTGGATATGTATTTTTGTTTAAAAATTAAAGAAAGAGATGTGGTATGAAGGAAATAGATTGTATTTGTACAATATTATTTTATTTTTATCACCTAAGTATTATTACAAATAATATGATGAATACAATGTTGGATAGATATTCTAGTTATTGCTGATATTACATACAGATTTTTCGTTTTCAATTTTTCATTTTGAGTATTTCTTCTTCTTTCCTGAGCGATGAGCATCCTGCTTGATAGTAATGCCATCGACGGCGCATTCCTTAATATGCCTCTCGATAATTTCGTTGGGCACTGGCGGATGTCTCGTCCAAATGCAGAACATGTAATTGTCGTGTTTGCGGGCAACGGTGATACCCGTGACTTCGTATTCGTCTCCTGTTTTGACCTCAGAGCCGTTTTTGAGGGCAGAGTCAAAATCACCACGAATTGCTTTAACGAGAAGTCGCTTCCAAACCTCGTTCTCCTTGTTGTCCTCCTTCTTGATGACGAAGGAATACATGCCACCGTTCTCGTTCGATGGATCTTCCCATGCTGGTTTTATTTCGTCCGCAAAGAAAGCCATCTGAACACGCACAGAGTCGTTGAACGGGAGATCGCTGATCTTCGGGAGTGAATTGAAATAATCTATGAACAACTCGAGAGTATTAACGCTGATAATTGGCTCAATTTCGTAGACTTGGTTGCGATTATCGATGGCCTTGATCACGATTACCCAGAACTGCCACTTGTGGTTCAGGTCATGTGTAAAACATTTCGAAGACAAAGTGCGAGACTCTGGTTTACTCATTGTAAACTAATGCCAGACTGGTGGCACTTTTTGATTTATTTTCGCTTTTTCTCTTGTTTCCTTATTCTACTTTTTATTTATTTCACTTTTTATAATATAACCAATCAATTTTAGCTATTTTGTCTTTTACATGACATTTTCCTCTCAAAATAATTTATTTACGCGACATTTTTCAAATTTACACGACACATTTTCTTATTCTTTATTTTAAAATCATTTCCAGCCATTGTGAATCATTCCATATCACGAAGTTCTAAAAATATGATAATATTTAATAATATCTAAACTTTTTTGATAATCTTATTATATATTTTTTCAATAACAATCAAGATATAATTAGAATACGAGAGATTAATTCGTAAAGTATATAATAATTTATCACATAAACAAAAAACATAACATAATAATTAGAATTTTCCATTCTTCTGAAGAAGTGGGAGTTCAGATCCTTCCTTCTTAGTTGATTCTTTGATGAAAGCTGCGCCATCATCGCCGTAGACGAAGTCTCCTTGTCCTCCAAAGTTGGAAACAGGCAATTTCGTCTGTGTCTTCGATGACTTTTCAACCATCTCCGCAGTCTTCGATAGAACTTCTGCAACTGTTTGGACATCTTTCTGTGTTGCGAATTTGTCCATCGCTGAGGCAATCTCCTTAACACGCTCATTGAGGCCATTGATGATGACTCTCAACTTGTTAAAGACCCTTTCGACGAAATCTCTGTCAACTTTTCGCTCAACAGCGGACATCAATTCGTTCTTGTTCTTGATGAACATGTCCATCTCTCCTTGCAATTTGTTGAGGCTTTCTTTATCGACGACATGAACGACAACCTGTTCTCCTGATGTCTGCTGTTGTACAACACTTCCTGGTGAATAAGTGAACGGTGCTGGGTTGTTTTCTTCGTGGTTGTTGTCGCCTTTAACACTTCTCTTGTCATCGCTTTTAACGGATCTCTTGTCATCTAGGAATTCAGGCTTTGGAGGTCCTTGTGCTCTCTGCGGCTGTCTAGACACGATGTGCATGAGTCCTGATATCTTCTTGTTAGAAGTGAGATCTTCTTCAGATATTTTCTCGACAGAGTCTTCGTTTTCACTGTCATCTCTATATCTTCCTCTTCTCCTCATCCTGTCCCGTGTGTCGTGGCCTGTTGGGAGTGCTGACGATCTGTCTGACTCATCAGGCTCTTCGTATTCGTTGTTTGCTCTGTCGAAAGTGAATGAAGGGTTGTTGAAGAAGCTCGGAACGCATGTCGCCAAGTTGAGAGGTGGAAGGTGCTCTAAACCAGAAGCGTTTGTTCTGATCAACTTGAATTCATCAATAATGGCCAACACGACATCTCTGACATCTTTCTCGTTTCTGTTGACTGCGTTCTTGATCTTCAAAATGTCCTGCAAAGCTCCATCAACTTTTCCACCAATTGCATCAACAGTGTTCACGAGTTTCGTGTGTTCTTTAGCTCTGATGTCCTGATCGAGTGGGACAACCATGCCGGCCCTGTTCGCTGCGTTCTGGTGTGCCATGATGGAACTGAGCATCGGGCGATTCGGAGATTCAGGATTCGAAGAGTCTTGCATGTTATCGATTAATTGCTGCAAAACATCGACTCTCCTCGACAATAGACTTTGTTCAGTCATTGCGTTAACGAGAGCGGCTCTGTTCTGTGATGTTACTGCCCAGACTTCGTTGAGTTTTGGAGCGCTGTCCGATGAAGTGTGCATTAAAGCAATATCGAGCGCTTTTTGGAGAGAAGTGAGTCTATTGTTGAGCAAATCGGCCATTGTTGTCTGAACTTGGTTGATTTGTTCTGCTGTTTGCTGCTGAATTTGTTGCAACAAATCTGCGTCTCCAGAAGCGCCGGGGAGCTGCAACATTTCGTCAGAGTTGTTCCTCTTGACAGATCTGTTGTGGGAGTTGACGTATTTAATGAATTCAGTGTTCACGTGGTGAATTCTGTCTCCTAAAATCTGAACGTTCGCTTTTGTTTCCTTTGTGACCTCGTTTTGCGCGCGAACTTCTTCTTGAGCCTCCCTTGCTCTGTCGAAAGCCTCCTTTGTCTTTAAGAAACAAGTATCAATTTTCTGTTCTAAGCTTTCTGATGCAGTTTTTTGATTTAATGTCGTAGAAAAGAGCATTTCATCGAATTTTCCATCAATCATTGCTGTTAATTTGTCGCGTGTTTGATTTGTTATTTTCGTTAATTCTTCAGATTGCTCTAAAGCTTCGAGACTGCGCTTAGAGAAGTCATCAACCTTCTTTGCAAGCGGATCTACGATGTTTAAAAAGAATTCTTTCGTTACAAACGTTTTCGTTTGATTTTCAATATTTATAAATCTCTGTTCGTGCTCTTTTATCTTCTGATTCAGCCGCTTTATGATCTCTATGAAAAAAGACGAATCAACAGACACTTCTATCATCTGCTCATCCTTTATAGTGTTCGGTAAATCCGTCATTTTCGAGATTTTGAGGAAAAGTGTCAATCAAAAAACGAATCAAGAAAAGTGACATATAGAATTTCTCATTTTTTTTTCATTTTTCTCTTCAATAGAACAATAATCGGAACCTGTAAATATTAAAATCTTTTTAATCATAACCATCTCGATAATATATCTCATTGCCAATGAAAATTACTCAATATATCGAATTGTTGAAATATAACTCTAAAATGAAAGAGATAAGAGTTACCAAATGACGTACACACCTACAGGAATACTACTTGATATGATAAATTACTTCAATTATGCTATTTATAATTTCAATGATTAGATCTTTAATAGATAAACCTTCTTTTTGTTGACCAATACTATTCCCATGAGCTGTGTATTTTTTATATATCTGATTTAAAAATTATATTTGATTGTAAAAAATATATTCTAATTCGAAATTGATTCCATATATGTGTAAAATAAGAAGGATATGGAGTATATTGTTTTGATGTTTGTGAAAGTAGAAACCAACATTTCGAATTTATATAATTTTAAAAATAAGATTTAAATTGATGAAAGAGTAAATGAATGAGTTTTAGAGCACGCAATTTGAGTGTTAAATACATAATTAAGCCATAGATATTTATTAGATATTTTTTTTTGATTAACAGCATTTGCCACCCTTACTATTATCATTCTTTTTAGCTTCTAAGAGAACTTCATCAGGATCCTGCTCGCTTGGAGGTATCATCGAAGCAACATCCAACGCGACATCATCAAAAAGATTGTTAATATTTTCACCAGTCTTAGCCGACGTTGCGAAGTACGCCATATTGCACGATTTCGCGTATTCTTGGACCTTATCTAACTCAACTTTCGATGGTAAGTCGATTTTATTTGCTACTAAGTAGTATTTCACTTTACTTGCGTGCATATCTTGAGCTTCCTGGAACCACTGCTGAGCTGCTTCGAATGATTCCGGTTCTGTTGCGTCGAAAACAATTATAATCGCTTTTGCACCTTGTGAATATCTTGGAACGAGGCTTCTATAGCGCTCCTGGCCCGCAGTATCCCATATGTGCAATGTAATAGAACCTTTGTCTGTTTGTATATCTCTCGATATGAAAGCAGCTCCAATTGTTGATTCCTGGTCACCGCCAAAGGTGCCGCGTGAGAATCTGACGACTATCGAAGTCTTTCCGGCGGAGCTCGCTCCCATTAAAACCACTTTAAACTTCTTGTTTGAATTCATTTGATTCTAAAGCGTCACGTTTTGATGGCACTTTTTCGTCCTAAAAAAGTCTTTTTTAATTAAAATTGAGGTTGTTTTTGATATCTCTATTGTCAAGAGATATCAAATTCACTCTTAAAAATGATTTTTCATGTGGTTTACTGTTAGTTGATTTTCTTTGTGATTCTGATATGGAATTGTATGCCGGTTTGTTTTCAGCTGTCAAAATTAGAAAATTTATTGATAACGAATGATGATCTCAAAAATATACGTGATAAACCCCTTGACAGCCCTTCAGCTTTCACCACACGTCACAGGTAGCACAGTTCTCCACGGACATTGCATGTTTCGCGATATGAATTTTGATCGGGTATTGAATCATAAAAAACATGTATTTCGACTTCGTGGAAAAGGAAATTCTTTATAATTTTATATGATCTTTACATTTATAGCATTATCATATATTTTATAGTATTAAGGAACAAAATATCGCAAATATCTCATGTTAGAGTTGTTAATTTTGCTATTTACATATTTGAATACATATTAAATTGATACTGTTCTTCATTTCTGATACACAGAGCTCCAAATCGATGAGCAAAAAGACGAAATTTAGCGAGATTTAGACTAAAATCATTAATTAAAGCTTTTAATATATTGCACTATATATATCTAACAAAAATAAAGAGTTACCAGTGTTAATAAATGTTCTGTAACCAAAATAAGAGACTGAATCAGTGATATTTCGGGCATTTAATAGTTATTCTTATTTACTGCGAAATAATCATATCCAGACAATGATCTAGTGATTTATAGAGGTGTTATGGCAAAATAAAGGACACATTTTCATCATTATTATTTGAAGGAACCGTCACTATTGGTGAACCCAGAAGTTGTACAAAGGCCAAATTACAGCATTTCTGAAAGCGTGGCAGGATTTATGAGCGCCGTTCAAAAAATATGAGCAAAATCTTAAAGAAAATAAGTGTAACAATATAGTGAAGTTTACATGATCAACAAAATACAATGGACAACTGGATGAATTAGTTAGCACCGTTCGAGATTCTGCGGAATTGTGCCTCGAAATCACGGCGAGATAGGCGTGTAGCTGGTGAATATACACCCTCGCACTGGTCGTATATGAGGAGCATCGGCAAATATGCCTTAAGGAGCTGTTTCGTGAACTGTCCGTGGAACTTAGTGCAGTGCTGCGCAATGAAGTCCATTGCTTCGGCGGTGGTCAAAAACTTTCCACCGTTGCACATTTTAGTGTCGAATGGGATGATTTGCACCTTGGGGATGCTATACGAGAAAGAAGGAATCGTCAGCTTGAGTGAAGGCAGCGGAGCTGGAGAGAACACCTCCTGCTTCACCTGATTGACGCGTGGGAGGAAGACAATCGGAGCTGTATGTGGAAGGTAATCAAACATTTTATTGTTAAATGAACGCATTTATTCACAATTTTTTCAATAAACTTTTTTATTGCATGCTTTATATCATTTCGGACGTTTTCTAAATAAAAGTTTAAAGTTTTCAATGAAGAATTCAAAAATCAAAATCGCCTAAAACACTCTGCAGTTAATGCTGTTGATTTATGGCCAGTTAAATTTTTGAGATTAAATTATTTTCAAAGTGGAAATAAATTGGAATACGTGCGAAACATTGCCAGAAAGCTTTGGATAAAACAAAATTTGAGATAAATTACGTTGGATCATCTTTTCTGATGATCCCTTTATTTCTTTTCCAGGTCCTCATTTTAACTCTTTTATATACTTTTTACCCCCTTTCGTTCCACTTCCCCTTTATATATTTTTTAGCCCCCTGTGGCTTCATCTCATTTTGATTTGCTTTTTAATAACTAAAGAATATCTCTTTTCCAAATTGCAGCTCCTTCAGTTCATCAAGTTGCATTCACATATGAGTGTTAATTGCAGCTTCTCATAACAAATCGAGATGATGAATTGAATTTGACACAGAAGTGTTTCAACCCTCAAAACTTGAGGCTGAAACTTTGGCAGTGTGATAAGTGTCCCCATGAGGTACTGTAAGTGAGAGGATTCTTGAAAATAATGAGACTGAAATTGAGAACTGGAGTGAAGTGTTGTCACATTTTTGGATCTAATGCACGCCGAAATCGCATCATACACTTACGATGAATATCATGCTCAATGTATAGTGCTTTAAATGTCACTACATAAAGTTGGTGCTCTCTGTAAAATATGGAGCTAATTAGTTTTGTTTTAAAAGAGTTCCAAAATATTGATAGTTAGAATTTCGTTGAACTATGACTTTAATATGTGGATAATATTTAACCATGGTTTGTAAGCTGGTTTGTTATAGTATATATACTGTAGCTTTATTAAATTTTGAAAAATTAAAATAATCTTTAAAATCATCGAATATTGCTTTGTTTTCACGCAGGAAGTACGGCTGCGAAAATGCGAAGATTCTTATCAGATTTATTCAAGAATCATATTATGGAATGAATTTCTAGAAATTGATATCAATACTTATCAACATGTAAGAACTGAGAATTAACTAACCAATAGTTCTGCAAGGTAAGTATATAAGGAATGCTAGATAATTATCATGCAATTTCCTTCGTCCGAAGTTCAGAATGAGAAGTAAAATTACAAAAATCAAATGTCAATTTTCATCAAATCGTTTTGATAGTTACTCTATCATCGATAGTGATTAATATTTTAAGATATTTTTGTTTTTGAAAGTATTCAAAAAAGTGAATGTATTTAGCGTTTAAATACATTGTGTATAAAGTTATCTTAATTGCGTGAGATGACAAGCCGCTCTGACGATTATTTGGCGGCTTGACATCTATCGTTCGAGCTTAGAAAATGAAATCTTACCGATGATTTATATATGTCGATCCAAAATTTTTCAATTTCGGTGGCTCAAATTCATTATTTTCAGTTGAAACATTTCTTTTGACACCGTAAATATTTACATGACACAATAAAAGTGACACATTTTTTATGTTTCATCGCAGATGATATAAGAAATGGTGGAAAAGAACTTTGGTATGTCAAAAAAAAAATCAGCATCGAATATTGTCATTCCTGCTACTGTCGAAACTTTCAAAGGTTTTTCAAGGACTGATTATTCTTTCAATTTTATCACAAATTCATTAGTTTCATTCTCATTTCAATCGAATCCTAAACTAAAGTCAAAAAGTCAAAAAGACATTTGCTTTCTATAATTGCGTGAATTTGCAATCGATTTATCAAGTTGCACTTTATTGAATTCTATCAAAGAAAATGCTTTTTATTTATGCAAATCTGTTACTTCAGTCATTCTTCCATAGAATTTAGTAACATTTGCTTCGAGGTCATTTTCAGGATTATCAATTTTAACATCATTATTCTTCAGTTAATTCTTTCGGAGAATCTTCTTTTGCAAACGACAGCAAATTATCGTCAGTGACATTCAGCCCTAATTCCCAATTAACGAGCATCGTCGAAAATGTTTTCAATGAATGCCCAATTACTAGTTTAAAAGTTCCTCAAAATTTGATTTCTTTAAGCGAAACTCGAAATTAGAAACAATAACTGTCAACTCAAATAATACAAACTTAGTCAGCTTTGAAAATGCTTTGTTCAGCTTCGATCGCCAGACTTTGTTCTATGTTCCATCAGCGAGAACAGGAACTTATAATGTTCCTTCAGGAGTAATAACGATCGAAGATGGATGTTTTGTCAATTCACATCTTTTGACAATATGTTAATCCCCGAAAATCAGAGCAAAATATGATGCAAACAAAATAGCAAATCAAAAATGAAATAAATTCTTTCTATATTAACAAATGCAGATTTTAAAACGACAGAGATCGTATTGCGAAAATTACAGGAAAAAACAATTATAGAACATCCGATTATTTTCAATTCAAAACTTATCGTTTTAGAAGAGAAAATAATCATACGATTCTATAATTAAAGTTTTAACTCATTTTTCGCGCCCATAAAACGCGTGGATCCATTGTACAGCGAAGTTTTTATGCCAAGAATGTGACTACAAATTAACGAGTTGGTTATGAATATGATATTGCATCTTATTCGTTTTCGCGCCTGAAAAACAGACAATATATGATAATAGTTTAGATAAGGTTAGATTTTGAAAGGAATTAACGTTTCCATTCAAAAATATAAAACTATTTTATGAAAACTGTTAATTTTTTGAAAACAATTTTTATTTGTTTCACATCTTTAACATTGCAAAAATATGTTGACTTTGAGATCATTTGCTGTAAATTATTATTTGATTTCCAATAAAAAATATAATTCTTTAATTATCAAAATACATAGAAGAGATAACTGAATAATCAATGGAATTATTGTTATCAATAATTAAATTCTTTGCTGAAATAAAAGTCTCAATCGCTATCCTTAATTTATTCAGCATCAACTCTTTTGATTGATAGCACAGAAGATCGAGCTGTTTAAAGCATGAATGTGCTACCTGTAATGGTGATTTTATTTCATCTCTATCTCTATGAGATAATGGTCGGATACTAATTTTTTCCGATGAAAATTTAGGAATTCTCTCTATTCTCGTTATGCCAAGAACTAAACCAGTAATTTCAGTCTCACTGAGTTGATGCACACATCAATCGAACCATCTTATTTGAGGATGGTTAGAATTTTCAAGTCTCATCATAAAGTTGTCAGCTGTCATTGATCTCCATGCTTCAATAATTGCTTTCAAGATCTGTGGAATAATTGAATGTGGTGATTCAGGAATAACCAATCTGAATCCTTCGAGAACGATTTCCATCGCTTGAGAGAGTTCTTCAAGTCTGAATTGAACAACTCTACTGATATACAATTGAAAGTTTTCTGGCGTTACCTTTGCCTCAGAAAGAAGAACTTCTTCACCATTGGATGCTTTCACTTTGAAATCAGATGGTAACATCCTTCGATCAATCAGATCTTGTGTGACGATCGGCAGCTGGTATGAGTATTTGAAGAGGTTCTTATCGAGGTAGTTGATGATGTCTTGTTGCGTGACAGGCAAATTTGCAAGGAAGCGGTAGAAAATTGTATTCATTCCCAAAGGAATCTGAATTGCATGTGCAATGCAGAGGCCGAGCCAAAAGCCGAAGAATTTGAGATACTTGGATCCTTTAACATCCATCGATAGCGCCATCCATGTTTGTAATGATTCCGATTCCAGGTTCGCATATTTCTTCGCATATGTCGTTGAAAACCTGCCTGGCTGGACCGCCAGCATCAATGGCACCGATATCTTTCATATTAACATGAAATGGAAAATCGGAATTGCTCATGATCTTGTAATTGATGTTTGGATTGGATATTTGATCAATGAGTTTGAAGATCAATGGCTTTTGGCTACAATCACCATCGTGGAACAATTTCGCAGATAAGAGATCGAAATTAAACGTAGGCATGATTGAAATGCAGATCAACTTTGCAGTTTTAACCAATCTTTCTGATTCTTTAATGTTGTCTGGGAACTTTCTTTGCATTATTCCCGAATATTATGAATCCTGTAATAATTTATTGAGTATCATTTCTCTGAGTTTGAGAAAAATCTGAGGAATCGATGGCGGCAATTTATAATTTGGCGCATTTGCTAGATGCTTTGATCAAGTTTGTATGTCCAGTTATTTTCGCAGTGACTGATAAAGTTGAGAACATCGATTCTACTTTTATATCTTTCATTCATATCGTTTGAGGGTTCGAAACAACCGATAATGCATGGAGATTCAAGTGAGAAGTTAATACTTCCATTGTTTATTGCAGAATCAGGAATTGAGAAACCATTAACTTTCACGTCCTGACCTGAAAGAACTTTGAAATTCTGATATTTTTTCCCGTCCCCAGCTTCGATATCTGTGAAACTTCCAAGCGTACTCGAAAAGATATTGAAGAAAAGAAATAATGGGAATTGAGGTTTCTAGGAAAATGCAATATCGATGAAATTCTTGATTCTTTCATCTTTTGTTGGATAGAATTTACTGCATATTGATTCAATGGAGGCCTATAAATAAATGAATATGTAAAGTGACATCATTTTTATGCAAGAATTTTTTTCTCATTTTTCTTCGATTTTTTCAGAAACACGAAGACCTTGCACCTCTCGATGAATGGAATCTCTATTTTGGCTCTGGAATTCCAAACCAAACATGGTACCAGCGATCAAATAACTGTTCAACAAGAGATGAAATAACTTCTTTCTACATTTACAAAAGCACATTCAAAGATATTGATGGTGGTTCTATCGTCATCGAAAAAGATGATTCCAAATTTCTACATTCTTTGTGTTACTTCGATAGTTGCATGGGTGGTCTTGATGGAGCCGCAATCGGCTTTATTGGCAATGGATCAATTGTTCAGAGACGGGCTTGCGGCATAAAAACTTTATGTCATTGGCATTACACCAAGGGAATGTTCTCATATTCTAAATTAGATTCAACAAGTTCAAAACCAAATATTGTTTCTGATTGCTCTATTAGCTTAATTTATGTGAATTATGCTTCCTGTTATGGTACAGTTGCTTCAGAAGGTGGAAGTATTAGTTTACTTTCATCAAATTTAACAAAAAATAAAATGGATGATTTTTGTTGATTTAGTTCATGGTATGCAAATATTGAAGGAAAACCAGTTTCTCGATATTTGAAACAAATGAAGCAAGAGAATATGGTTTATTATATCACGGATGCTCGAACTATTTTTATGAACATTGCAACATCATTAATAATTCTCAAGAACTCACAGACTATGGAGTTTTTGATATGTGTGATAAAGTTCTTAGGGTTGAAACTGCATAATTCGACAAAAATTTCTGAAATCCGGAATTTTATTTCTTATAAAGATTGCCCAACATTTAGCAGTAAATGGAAATTAGGTAAAATCATCGTACAAAATTTCAATTACTTCAAATGTTACAACTCATATCGATTATCGATAATATTATAAATTTTCAAAAAAGTTACAAATTCTTCGATATTTTCGCAATTACATCATTATCAAGGAACCAACAGTCAACAAGCCATTGGATACGAATCTGTTCATCGTATCCCATGGCTTGTTGAATGTTGGTGCCATCGAAATTCGCTCAGAGCGTTCTGATTCGATTTCATTTTACAATTCAACATTTTCTATGGGTCTCTGAGGTTGCTAAGACATAGGATGGCCTAGCAATCTCAGAGACTCGTATAAAATGCTATGAATCGCAATATTTCATTCATCGATTTACATTACTTGCTTTAGCTGTCTAATAACACGATAAACAGATAGCTTGTGAGTACATGTTTGTCATGCTATTAGACAGCTAAAGCGATTTACGATTTATAATTCTCCCTTAGTATAGGGTGTGCAAGGGTGCCTTTAGCGCAGCAAGATTGGAGCAAATCTGAATCATTCTATTAACATATATATAATATACACCTATAATGACTCTTATATAGAGAAATATGTCATATAATTTTGGCGCCATGGCGGGATATAAAATCAAAATTGAGTCCAAGAGCAGTTTCGTGGGAAAAATTGGCGCCAAAATGTTCATTTTTTTGATGTGACAAAGAAAGAATTTTCACTCTCTCTTCAAAAAATTTTTGAAACAATCTTTCTCTGCTATTATACGTATAGTATACCTCGTATATAATCTATGGATATACTCATAATTGTAACTGAATCTTAGGTTGCTGATAAGCAATCCCATAAATAGAGACGGCTCGAATTTTGACAATCTGAGATGGGCTTTTTTTGTTTTCATTACAGTCAACCCAATGATTGATAAAAGACATAGACAATAGTTACCGTATATAATAAATACAGTATTGATTATAATAACATTAGTAGATAGATGATTTATTAATGATATGAAAAAGAAAATCTCGAAAGACATGTTTTCTCCGCAAACACATTTTTTTGACAAAAATTTGATTCCCATCGAATATTTGCTTGACATTAATTACTGAGATGTACCAATTACTTTCGTTAAGGACACAACGGATCTATAGTTGATGCTCTATTACTCTCTGCAATTGAATGAAGTCAAGTTTGATGTATATGGTCAAAACAGCATTTCAATTACAAATTTGAAAAATATGACGTAATTTTTTATTTTGATCTGATACAGATATTATGAAGGAAAACAACGATATAATATATATAAATAAGATATATACTTATTGGATATTAACATTATATAGATTGTAGTTGATTGTGAACATAATATGACATCATGACAAATGATGAGAATGTTTTCACTTTTTTTGAAATTTCACAAAAAATTCAGTTTCGCTTTTATAGAGTTATTCAAGTTACACAGCCTTGATTTTTTATTTTGCTCTATAGATTCCCATTCAGAATCGTTCGGCCTATCTATGCATATGCTTAAATAGATCTGCATTTTGTTATTGGTCACTATATTCAAGCAAGAAAAAATTTTGAATTCAAAATTGTGCAAAAAAATGACGGATGTCAAAATTGTGATATTTGAGTGACTTATAATCGAAATAGAAATTTCAAACCATAGCAATAATGCTTAAATTTGATAGGGTTTATAATGATGTTATTATAACATTTCAACTCATTCTCTATCTTTTTGTGCTAAACACATCCTTGCACACCCTATAAATACCATTAAAAATGATCAATTTCTGGCACAATTTCTCCAGATATTCGATGCTCTGTAGAGCTTGCGCCAGAAATTGATTATTTTTGATGATATTTATTAAAATTGGATAAATTACCAACATCAGGCACAAACAAACATGAAAATTACATCTACAGCTCCCAGATATTTGATGAATAGCCTACATAAAGAGATATTGATCAAAGAATGATCATTTTAAAAAAACAGCATTCCTTTTTTGAACCTTTTTTTTGTTAAAATTACTCGTAACCTCTTGTGTGCATTCCGTTCGATACAGCAAAGTTATTTTGCGGAACTAAAAGAATTATTGCCTTTGCGTTTAATATTTTCAATTCAAATATTTGGATTTAAGACCTAAGAATAACGAAATTATCTTTGAAAATCCACGTAACCCTATACATTTAAAGTTATGTTGTTTAAAACAAAAGCATAAAAAATTGAAAGTTTATTTTTGAAATAAAACTTTTAAGCAATTTAACTATGATGGAATAACTAAAATTTTTATAGAGAGCATATGCATCATTGCTAAAGGTTGTAAAACTGAAATGGTTTTTAATTTATAACTGAATCACAACAAATAAGCAAAATAATAAAGCAAAACAATGCAGACATAAGAAAGAGGTGAACAAAATGCAATTAGGCAATGCAGTGGTTGTCAGAGCGCCAGCATTTCGTCAAATAAAAATCATTTTGCAACATTTCACAGACATTCTGACGTTTTTTGATGTCATAAGTACTCGATACCACCATTACATGCCGTAGAACGAATCTTGCACAATAACAAATTGTTAATCTCAAAATTTTATTTCTTCCAAAAAAGTAAAATTTGATAGAAATATACATACGTAAAGTGAAATAAAAAGGTTTTGAGTGATTTTATTTTTTGAGACAAATTATGCATACAGATGTTGAAGGAGAATAATCTGATGGGTCATTGAAAAGTGACATCAAATCACCATACAAATTGAGATAAAAATAATCGTTCTTAATAATAAACAAAATTTTGATGGAAGAACTCAACAACACTCCTCCTTTGGCACCCAAAACCGGGAAATTCAAGTTCATGAAGATCTTCACTTACGTCTTGATATCGACATTGTACTCTTTAGTCAATATACACAAACTTTGTCCCGCAGTTGTCGCTAGCAACATGGCAAAGACATATGAAGTGGATAAAGTGAAACTAGGAATCTTTTCCGCGATGTACTTCTATCCTTACGCCCTCATGCAGCCGATTTCTGGTGTTTTGGCTGATATGTTCGATTCTTCGTTCGTTTTGGGTATTACGGGTCTCCTTGCAGCTATTGGATCACTGCTCTGTGGTTTATCAAAAGATTTATCGGTTGGAATTATTGGCAGATTATTTGTTGGCATCGGAACTGGCCCTACTTACGTCTGCTGCCTCAGGATCATTTCCAATTGGTTCAAGAGCGAGCAGATGCCGATTTTACTTGGTGTTTTGATGGCAGCTTCGTGTTTGGGCGGAATCGTCGCTGGCACGCCTTTGAGCTTGTTCTGCGAGCGATTCGGATGGAGGGCAGCCTTCTACGCACTCGGCGGCGTCGGATCTTTCGTTTCTTTGCTAATTATCATATTCACTCGTGGAACACCAGAAAAACAAGGATTTGAGCCCGTCAACATGCGCCCACCGCCGCCGCAGTCCTCCTTCAAGCAGAAAATGAAGCAGTTAGCGTCAAGCATTTGCCAAGTTTTGTCGAACAAATATTTTTGGGTGATTGTGTTCTTCAACATCACGAATGTCTGTCCATACCTTAATGTGGGTGGCTACTGGGGCGGTCCTTTCCTTGAAGACGTGAGAGGCTTAAATCCCACAATCAAAGGAAACATTTTGATGTTCATTTCGATTGGTTTATTCTTTGGATCGATTTTCTTGCCTCCAATCTCGCAGTGGATCAAATCCAAGAAGATCGTCATGGAAGTCTCGAGCTTCTGCGTAACCGGCGCCATGCTAAGTTTGTTTGCACACGGAGATACAGCAAACAAATATTTGTTGTGTTTTTATTATTTCGTTTTAGGTTGTTTCACTTTGGGAATGGTGAACTTGAACTACCCGCTGCTGACGTCGTACTACAGTCCGCAGATATCGGGGTCCGCTGTCGGCTTAGCGAACTTCTTTTTGTTCATGATGATCGCCGTTTATCAGCAGATCACAGGAGCGATTTTGCCGAAGTTTGGAAGCACACCGAACCCCTCTGGAACACCGAAATTCACGTGGAAGGGCTACAAATACGGTTTGTGGCTGTTTAGCGGAGTTTCGACAGCGATTTCGATATTCATTGGAATTTTTGCGTCAGAACCTGATGCGAACCCATGCGGACTTAAGAAGAACCTAATGGTGTCTAATGAGGCACCTCTCATATAATAAAATACATGATAAAGGTTTAATTAACAAAAAATAAATAATTAGTTTGTCATATTCTGTTTTGGTATTATCCTCGTGAGCACAGTCAGCGACGAGACAGCGGAAATAGACTTATAACAAAAGTGCAGTCCCATTTTAATGTTCTGACACGTAAAGTCGGATTCTGATATTTGTAAAGAAAAATATCAGATTTTCAATTATTATATTCGAATATTTATCTTCAATATATACCAAGATGAGAGTGTATGGCTGAGAGATTCATTCTGTGCATAACTGATGGCTTGATGATAACTTGTATATTATTGTGAAAAAGTATCAAACTTAAAACTTGAAAAACAAGATAATAAAGAGTGAAGATGACAATGTTTGGCTGAGAGATTCATTCTATCCGTAACTGAGTCTCGACAACTTATTTTAATATTGCTTTGTATAGATCTGTCCCATTGACCATTATTGTCACTTTTCAACCGCAACTTTGTTACGGTCTCTTCCTCGCTTAATATTTGGTTTTTTGATAATTGGTGCATTTCTCGAGTGCTGAGTCGTGAAACGAACCATGAACCTGATGAACGTCGATTTCTGAGCTTTGATCGATTGATCTTCAAAGAAATACTGCATTTGCAATAATTCGTCGCAACTCGCTCTAGTTGAAGGATTTACGTCCAAGCAACGCCTGACAACGTCTCTCAGATCGATATCTTCTATCATTTCGCTGTCATACACGCCAGAAATTATGTTTTCTTCGAGATCTTCTTCATCTTTACCCCAGAACGGATATTGTCTCGTTGCAATGAAGAAAATCGTCACGCCAATGGACCACATATCTGCTGTCAAGGGATCGTACTCTTCGCTCATGAAAATTTCCGGAGCCATAAATAATTTTGTTCCTTTGAAGAAAACGCATTTTTCACGGTCACATTCTATAGAGGACAATCCAAAGTCCGATATCTTGACCCTGCCGTACTTGTCAATCAAGAAATTCGAAGGTTTGATATCGCAATGGGCGATATTTTGCTCGTGGCACGCTTTTATTGATCTTATTATGTCCTTCACATATCTTTTAAAGTTTTCTCTGCATATAAATTGCTTGTATTTCGCGATCTTGTCGAGATCTGAATTGCATAACTCCAGTAAAAGGTAATCGTAGCCATTGAGGTGGTAATGTGCATAGAGGTGGACGATGTGAGGGTCATCGATGGACATCATGCACTCTACTTCAGTCTGATTGAATGATTTCATCGGAATCTTCTTCAGAGCGAACTCTGAGTTGTATTTGTGCACGAAAACGTGAAAAATCTGTCCGTAGCCCCCACACGCGATGGTATTCAGCATTTTTATCCCTTGTTTAGCGAAGAATTGAATTTCTTCTAAATTCATTATTTCTTTTTGATTTATTTTTTTGAATTGAAAGTTGGTTTTTCAAAAAAACAAATTATGATATTTTGGTTCTGCAACTATAGATATTATGATTTATATCATTTATTTTATTATTAACAAATTGATGATATAAATAGATATTAGATAATGCATATTAATCAATTACATTATAATTTTGGGAAAATATTGAAAATCGAAAAAGCCTGTGAAAAAAAAATGATAAAGCGCCCAAACGCGAAAATTCAGTATAATAATGGTTTTCAAATATAATGGTGACAAAAATTTTAAATACGGTAAAAAGCCGCTATTTCTCTGAAAGCCGTCTTTCAAGCATAAACGGTCTTCAATTTTTTAAACACAAATTTTGGATTGTTTATGATATGACAATATGAAAATTATGATCAAAAATTAATTTCTAACGTTGTAGATTTTTCAAAAGGGGGAAAAAATGAAAGAAAAGTTAATGTCCTCTCCAGTTTTCCAAATTCGAGGAAAACATTAACTTTTACATTCTGAATCACTTTACTTTTATCATCATTTACATTATATCACACAGTTATTTCAGCTTTAGCATTTGAATTTCTCTGAGGAACAATTCTTCTTCTCATTTACTTATGAATAAAAAAATAAAACTCCTAAAGGATTTTGCGAAAACTTTGTTTTCAAATTTTATGAACTAAATAATTGATTAATATATGCGTGTGCATTATTTAATTCATTTCCATTATTATCTATTTGATGAATGATTGTAAAACAAGCGTTCTTAAAATCATTTGTTTTCTCAATTTTACGTTTATCTTTGTCAGAAATTTGATCATAATTTACTTTATAATTTTCAGCATAAACACGTTTCTTGATAAGTTCAGTAAACGCATCATTGATTACTTAACTAATTATTCTAGCAATTTGTAATGGTTGTACTCCATTTTGTTTTAATTTCTCCTTTATATTCATTCCAGTAATATATGGATCAACGATTGCAGTTTTGAAATCTTAGACACATGGAGTTCTAAGGCTTTACTAACTAAAGCTCAATTTTGACAAATTAAATCAAAACAAGCTTGTTTCGATCTGATTTGTAGTGACTGAGCTTGTTTGCAAATTAAAATTGTGATCACAAGCTACAAGCATCTGGTGCCACAACGCCACAAGGAGCACTACTTCCCTGTATTGCGATGACTTCTGTTGTGTAGTTGCTGACCATGATATTTCTGTCACTTTTACAATTTTCCCGCCAAATATTTTTGTTAACATATGCTCTTGCTTCGTATATAATATGTGTATATATTTTGAAAATAAATTGCTGAATTAAAATAGCTCTAAGTCTCTATTTCAATGAAAAAATGTAACAAAAGTATTTATGATCAAAAAAAATAAATAATCTTTTGTTAAAAAGGGTGAGATAAACTGAATGCAATGATGATAATATGATGGTTTATCACCTGCATATGTATCCTATTAAATATCAATACCCAATCTGTTCATTTTTAGTAATCCTGATTTTATCTCGTTATTATTCACTTGATTTGTCCATTTTCAACGCAAACAAATCAGTGTCTACTAAATGTTGGACTTGCAGGATAAAAATGTGTTGCTTTTTATTCTCAAAATATTTAATCTTAATTTGCAACCCTTACTTTTCATCCACACAGTATGCAAACAACATGAGGAATGATAATCCGTCAGTTAAGATCAAAATAAATCAAGATATTTTTTTGATATAATATTGAATAATATATTTTTCATGCTTTATATATCCACAGCATTTTAGATGGAAAAATTTTTCATTTGCCACCAAAATTAGACCTTAAATATTCATACTGGTGGAGAAAAATCGAGATGTTTGAGTAGGCGTAGAAAATTCAGTGACGCCTCTTTCATCATTTCCAATATATTTATCTTTTAATTTAGTTTTAACATTTAAGTATTCTTCAGCATTCAATACATCACAATCTTCATTTTTAAATATCATTTTAATATATTCCGGGTTATAAATTCTTCTATTCATTCGTTTTCAGCCTTTTGTTGGAACTTTACGGATGCAATATATAGAAACACCGTTTTCTTTTGGATTTTCAACTATTTTTATTTCTTCCTCCTCACATTTATGAGGTCTTTCACCTTTATTCCACCGATGCCACGTAATCGAAAATACTTTTCCTTTATATCTATAAATAAGCTCACTTTCACATCCTTTATATTCATTTATTAATTCACAATCTTCATTTTTAAATTGTTCTTTAATCCATTCAGGATTTAGACCACGATCTGTTTTAACCTCTTGGGTTTTATTCTCTAATGGTTGTTTTATTACATTTTCATGACTCAAGGAGTCTGATTTAATTAAAAAATCATTAACTTTTAATAAATTAATACCCCATTTTTCCATAAGCTTAGGTGAAACGATCGCCATATATATATTATTTTAGACAAATAAAAAAATTCAAAAATTAATTGACCGGAATTACAATATAAATATATATGTTGGAATACATCCTCTATATCTAGAATGACAAGTAACCCTCTCACTATTTACTTTTATTTGAACGCGGAACAATCTAAAATAATCAAAGATTCATATAGAGATAGATATCGAAATGCCAAACAACAAATAAAGAATAATTACTATCACGTTTTTTCTTTTGAAAAAATATAAAAATCGAAAAATTATTTTAGAAATATGATTGCTGCATGAATTCTATTCTATTTTTACATTAAAACTATTATTGGATTGAAATTTAGAAACAGCATTAGAAATACCATATGTGCGTGCATCTAATCACAAATCTTTGTCCAAAATCATCACATGTCAAATTTATTTGGTGCTTATTTTGCAAAAATATAATTATTACAATCATTTGATAGATGATCGATAAATAAGTTCTTCCTTATTTTTCAAATAGCTCAATTTTTTTGAAATTTTCAAATATTTCTTATATAGCAAACATGCTATGATCAATAACAAATACATCACTAATTATAAATAATCTATATGTTAATCTTTAAGAACAAAAGTGTTTTCAAAATTTTCAATATTTATGCTTCTTTCTGACTTTAACCACCAAAAACATGATATACAACAATATTAAAAAATAAACATTAATATTAAAATACAAAATATCGAGATTTGCAAAAATTCAATTTCAAAATTTCTTTTTTCCAAATTTTAACAATAAGGTTCATAATATAACTTATAAATAACAAATAAACTTTCCTATAAAAATCAAGAATATTGAGTTTTTCATAATTTCCAAATTGATTCTTCATATTTTCAAACTTTTAATTCCAAAATAAGAGATACAATATGAACATTATGTAAACATAGAGTCAAAAGCAGAAAATAAAATGGTGTTTTCCCCTCACTAACAAAATTGAGAGGTATGGCCCGCCTTTTGAGATAATGCCACGTCCAGTTCTTCACGAGGAGCACTTCAAGATCCCAGAGAACATCAAGTGCACAGTCAAGTCCGGCGTCGTCACAATCGAGTATACAGACCCAAAGGACAAGAAGACATCTAAGCTCGTCAAAGATTTATCACATCTTAAGCTCGATTTCGAGTACGAGGCTGAGAACCACCGCATCACAGCCCGCTGCTGGTTCGGCAACCGCAAGCTTCTTGCTCGTATCGGCACATTATTCGGCCTTGTCAAGAACATGATCACCGGTGTCACAGTTGGCTGGAGATACAAGATGCACTTCGTCTACTCCCACTTCCCAATCAAGCACACATGCTCTGAGGACGGCCGCATCTTCGATTTCAACGGTTTCATGGGCCACAAGGAACACAGAATCGTCAAGGCCCCAGAGGGTGTCAGAATCTGGTCCAACGAGTCCGTCGCCAAGGATGAGATCAACATCGAAGGTGCCAACCTCGAAGACGTTTCCCTCATATGCGGTCAGATCCACCAGCTCACAAAGATCAAAGATAAGGATCTTCGTAAGTTCCTCGATGGTATCTACGTCCAGCACATCGAGCACCTCAAGGAACAGTAAATTTTATTTTGCTTTATATAACTCTCTTTCTTTTACAAAGCTTTATTATAGTGTATAGGTTTTTGTGTTTCTTTTTGTGATTATTAAAATGATATATTTTGATTGAATGGAGAAATCAAGTCATAAGTTGTGAAATATGATAGAGAGTCATTTTATATATTAGTTTATCGATTAAAATTTTCGAAATCCTTGATTTTGAGTGAATATTATGAATATTAGTGATTTTTAGGTGATATTTAATATTATTTTTGACGAAATTATTTTTTTAAAATAACACTTAAAATCTCAATGACTTTGTACAGGTGTTACAAATTTTTGGTCAAAAATGAATGAAAATGATTGTTTGAAAATCAAAAAAATACTCATATGTCAAATCAAAAAATAATGGAAAAAAAATATTTTCAGATGTAGATAAAATGGAATATCAAATAAAAAGAATACATTAACTCACTTTTTAAAATTTCAAAAATGTCCAATCACAAAACGACATCAAAAATACGTGTTACATCATTAATAGATTCGATTTTTATCATCAAAAATCCAAATATTTTCACTTTTTTCTGTCGAGATTTTTATTTGTCAAATCGCAAAATAACCAATGGAATAGATAATACACAAGATTGGAATTCATAAAATCGAAGAAAATTCGAAAAAGTTCTCACTTTTTATTTCAAAACGTTATTTTTTGATGACAAAGAAAATTCCAAAAACAAATGAAATAAGCGAAATGACGAAAGAAGAATTTAAAAATCCTGACGAAGGGATCGAAGCCATTGAAATACAAAGCGAAAAAGAGGCTGAAAACGAACTTGAAAATTTGATAAAATTTATTGATGAGCGACAAGAGTGGGATGTTCAAGCAAATTACATAAGTAGAGGAATGTCTCTTGTGAAAGGTGGTGCTTTGGAGTTCCCATCTTTTAAGAAAGGTTTAATATCGATTTATAACGGCTTAATTTCTGCAGCTACGAACTTGAGAAGTACTCTTTTGAAGAAAGCATGTCTTTTTATTACGCAATTATCAAAAGAAAGCGGCTCTTCATTCGAATTATTTGGAGATTTTGTTGGGCCTTTGTCTGCGATGCTGAGGCACGGCACACAGATCATCGCCGACAGTGCAAAGTACACCATACTAAATATAGTCCAAAATTCGCCATCTAAAAAAATATTATTTTCAATCATCGATTTAAGCAATTCCAAAGGAGTATCACAGAGAATGGTGGCATCAGAATCGTTGTCCATCATTTGTAACTCTTGGTCGAATGAAATAATTGATTCGAATTTTGATAAGCTTCAACCAGTTTTAATCAAACTTTTGAGCGACGCTTCTGCAGAGACCCGCTGCTCCTCTCGAAACGCAGTGAGAAATTTGATTCAAACAAATCCAGAAAAGTCGCAATTAATTTTAGCAAAACTCGACGATAAAATGCAAAAACAAATCGAATCCGCTGAACCAACGCCGAGAACTGAAACGCCGGTGTATAAAAGGGTCCAAAAGCAGATGCCGCGCGAGATAAACACACAGCCAGAGCAAAAAGATTTGATAAAACAAAACAAACAAATTCTCATAGAACAACAAAAACAAAAATTGCAGAAATTCGCGAAACAGAAGCAAAACAAAGAATCGAAAGTCCCATCAAAGGATAGATCAGAGACTCCTAAAAAGATCATTAAAATGCCAGCAACGAAATCTTCGATTCCAGTGTTAAGTCACAAAGTTGACGAAAACCCAAAAAGATCTTCTTCGGTGAAATCAAGTCGTTCGAAAGTAAAACTTGAAAACCTCCCGGAACCATCTCCACACCAGAGATCAATGCAACAGAAGCCAGAGATTAAACAAGAACCAAAACCAGAGCCAAAGAAAAAGGATTTGATGAAGAAAGATTTTAGTTTTGATGGTGATGAGAAAAAATATTTAAACAAGATAAAACTCGAAATAAAATCTGGACACGTTGAAGATTTAAGGGAGGATATAGCGACAATAGGAACTACAGTCTTGCAGTGCTGTTTAAACAAAAACACAGCAGTTCAAAAAGAAGCTTTTACGATTTTATTCGATTTATTGCAAAATTTCGCAAATTATTTTTCAAAAGTTTTACCAAAGATCATAACTTTGCTTTTGAAGACATCCAGTTCACTGAACAGAGAGATATCGAAGCTCTGCAGAGAGATAATGTTGAATTTGTCAAGTTTCTTTTCGCCACAAGAAGTTATAAATGCAATAATGGAACAAAACAGTTTATCGACGGAAATTTTAATAATCGCTTCGAATTTGGCCAAAAACACTTCGCTGATAGAGAAAGACGTAGTAAACAGACTGCTGCATATATGTGTCGACGCCAGCAAGTCGCGAGAAGTCGAAATAAGGCATTTATCGGGAGAAATCGTTCAAAAGATTTATGAAAATTCGAGACATGTTTTTGATAGTTTTGTTCAAAGTTTGCCGCCTTCTGACAAAGATTCCTTCATGAATTTCGTTAATTCGTACATTCCTGGGTCCGCAAAAGCATCTTCTCGAACAAATAACACAGTTTCAAACGTAGAATTGCCGAAATATAACGAAAAAAATCACGAAAAATATCTGAAAGAGATTTCGAAGTTTTGCGATCAACACGAAAGTTTGGGAGACTATTCCGACGTTTATTCTTCAGTTTTCACAGCTCTGAATGAAGTTTTGGAGAAAGGAAAAGAAAATCTTTTCACTTTGCAGACAATCGCGAACATCGTTAAAAAACACGGAATTCGAGGCTTCGATTTAGTTTTAAATCAAGTTTTGCTGATCAACGATTGTCCGCAAAAGGACAATTTATTCGCTGCCGTTTGCTCACCGACGAACGGAACAAGAGATTTGCTGTCTAATCTCTGTTCTTTGATTGTTGATGATTCGAATAACGAATTCGCGAATCAATCAATGAAATTGATGACGAGAATCATAACGACAGTGAAGGTCGACGAAATTCCTGGTTTAGTCAACATGATATCGAAAGCAACTAAAGTTGGAATCAATTCTGAATCTTCATCAGTCCGAAAATCAACAGTTTTGTGTTTAGTTGAGTTGAAAGTTAAAAACGAAGAAATTGGAGACAACGTAATCAATCAATTGCTTCCACAGCAGCAGAAACTTGTCTCTATATATTACCAGAAGAGATAATAAAAATATTGTTTGTATTCTTTTTTAAGAAAATAAATTAAAACAGATTTAAAATATATATAAAAAACAAACAAAAAATATATTATTTCATAATCGCATCAATATTTGCTTGTATATCATAATTATCTTGATATCCGTCATCAGACGCTTCTACTTTTTGATTTATAACTCTCTTCCGCCACATTATTATTCCTAAACCGACAATCAAAGCAACGACGACGAACGAAGCGATGATTATTATAATGATTACAGGTTTGGAAACGGAGCCGCCAACAACGAATTCTTTGCCGTCTCCTCGATCGCTTGGATCAGGTAAATCAGCCAATGTTATGTCTCCGTTGAAGAATTTCATTGTTTGATTCATTTGCGAAAATGATTGAACAGCAATTAAAACATCTCTATCGAGTGGAATATTGAACGATCCAACACCGAATTGCCTAAAGAAGACTTGGCAGAAGTTCGCTGCATTGATAGAGTCGTCAACAATACAAATTCTTCCGCTTATTTCTTGACTGAATGTTACTTTCACTGTCCAATTTTGTTTTCGTGGAATATGGCATTTGAACCATTTATATGATCTCGGTAATGATTCGTATAACACTGATGTGTTCACTTTAGTGTCCTGTATTGGTGTTTGGCACAAATATCCTCTTGATAATGAATTACAAACGCATTTGTTTTCTGAAATTGTCCCTTTGCAATCTCTCGGAGCTTCTTTTTCAATTTTCGTTACATTCTCGAATTTTCCATAAATCGCTAAAGCGTAAGAAATACTGAAATTCCATCCTGTTTCGAAGTTATTCGAGTAAACGTGAAGTTTGTAAATTCCTTCTTTCGCGTTTTCTAAAAATATTCTTTCATTCGTTGAAAATGATTCTTCGGTGTTGTTTTCCAGTTGATTTCCTGTTATTGAACTTTCGGGTGTTTGCAGCAAAATGGAAATATCGGCGTAGAGAGCGTAATTCTCTGATATTGGAGCGTCTAAGTAAGACATTGTAATGCTTAAATTGCATTTTCCTGTAATATTAATTTCGTAAACGTGAAAATCATCGCTTTCGATTTCAACATTGTCAATATAATAAAGTGAATGATTTTCGTTCTCTGTTAATGAATTCTCGAGCTTAGGAATTCCATATCCTGTCCTAAAACTCACAAAACTGTGGTTAAAAACTTGTTCTGCCGAATTAATTATCGTGGCTTTCATTAAACTCGAAGATGGTTTCAGATTTTGGCCATTATATAATCCGTCCATGAAATACTGCCTTACCAATGCTGCAGAGCCACTTATGAATGCTGTCGACATTGATGTTCCAGTCATTGACGTCAAAGCGCTGAAATTTGTTGAATTAAAACCTGCTTTCGCCGAAATAATGTTTTCTCCGGGCGCTGAAATGTCTGGTTTAGAGATTCCTGTTGATGTTGGTCCTGAAGATGATTTTGAGATATGCGTGATTAAATAATTATCAGAGGAATTGACAATCAAAGAAAATTTCGTGAAATTTTCCAAATCTTGAAAATATTTTTCATTCACTTGTAACATTATTAAATCGTCGTGATTTGGACATTTGGACCCCGTGTATATAAAGATTTGGTGCTGCTCTGTCATTCCTTCGATGTCTGTGCACGAATCTTGAGAATTAGATAATAAAACTTGAGAAACACCTAAATCATAAAAAATTTCGTTGTTTTGATATAAATTATGGTTTGGAGTGACAGGAATTGCGATATTATCGTCGGAAATGAAGTACTGCTGCTTTGTTGGTGTTTCGATCGTTGAAATTGTTGGAGAATTGGTTGCTCCGACTGTGAAAACGTTTTTTGCGTCTCCTGGTGAATTGATTGACATATTTTTCTCAGTGTTACCTGCGGAGAACACAAATAATATGTCTGAGTTGTCGTATGCCAATGAATTGTAATAGAAAGTCAAATCTGAATTCGAATATCTGAATCCCCATGAATTTGATGAAATTCCTGAGTTGAGTTCGTTCATTCTGTCGATTATATCGGATATTTCTATGTTTGAACCCAATAAATCAATGTCGTGAAGATATAATTTTGATTCTGGTGCAATTCCGTTATAAAGACTTGTTATAGAATTCTCTGTGTTTGATTTTCCTAATGCACTAGAAACAACATGTGTTCCATGTCCGTTTTCAGCTGTAATGTTATTTATTGATTTTGTTTCGATTCTAACGATTTTTCTGTGAGAATTGTTGGTATTATTCACTAAATCACTGATATTTATTGATGGATCAACCAACAAATCGTGATTATAATCGATCATTTTATCAAGGAATGAAATAGTTTGGTTTTTCCCAGTTATATTATTGTTATTTAGTGATTTCTGTACTACATATCCAAATGGATCCGCATGAGTTAGTCGGTTTTGTGCACATTGTAAATAACCTGAATTATATCTGTTGTGTAAATCCCTATAAATTTGAGGTTTGCAGGAAAGAACGCATTGATCTGAGCGCAAATTGTTGACGTTTGAAAGATTTTTAACTTCGTATAAATTATTTGTCAACTTTTTGATTGGAAATTCTGGATTCCAATTGTCGCATGCTTTTACAATCATTGTTTCATCTGATGTTCCACAGTTAAATTGCTTCTGCACTGGATAAATTTCGAAATTTCGATCTGAATTCAACAAATTAACTTGATTTTCGTTTAAATAAGCTAAATATAGATCATTGGTTATAAAATTTTCGTATTTAAGAACATCAGAATACTTTTCTAAAAAACTTTTTTGCGTTCGAATATCAAATTCATCCGAAATGATGTGAATATTGTACCAACCACCGATTGGATTCGAAGCCATTTTTCTGTTGGAAAGCTCCTTTTCTCCCAAAATATTTCTCTTGATGAAGAAAAGGAGCAAAAGCATTAAAATTTTGTCACTTTTTAAAAGTTTTTACACTGTTTCCAATTTATGAACGATTTATTCATGATTTTGTTCAATTATTTTGACCAATGTAGGGAATTATATATGTTTTACGTTTATTTTAGTGATGTTTATGATTTTGTTTTCGAGAAATTAATTTCATCTTGTTATAATTATGATTTCATATTAATCTATCATGTTGAACGCAATTCATAGGCTATGTGATATTTGGTTTTTATAAGAAAGTTAATGGCTTATTGTTGAGATATCCATAAATTTAATAATAAAAATCAACCTGAGTAATAAGGTTAATAAATTTGATTTCTTCAAAATTATGCTGAAACGAGTTTAGTTGAAAGAGAATAAACGGATTTCAGATAACTGAAGAGTGAAATTTCGACTGTTTCATCGATTTTTTTGAAAATCATCAATGTTGATCATTGACTGAAGAGAGAAGCAGTTTAAATGCTCAAAATTTGTAAAATAATCGTTAGAATAAATTCTTGATGTTGTTATATTTTCACTTATTATATTTTCTGTCGTAAAATTATCAATGTTGCAATTGTTGACGATGAGTTGAGTTTCATCTAAAATAATTGCTACAAAATGTTGAAAGGTTTAAAGAATTTGCTCGAATTGTGCAATTTTTTATTCGAAGAACTCCATCAGAAAAGCAACCAGAACATTCTGAGATAACTCCTTGGATCTATAAAAGAACATGAGAATGACCCATACATCTCATGTATTCGATATACATTCTGATGCACAAAATCGCCTCTGAACAAAGAATCCATTACACTCAATGTCTGTTGCACCTTTATAACAACAACGTGAATATTTTTTAAAAAAGCTCATAGAGTGAGGAAACTTTAAATCATCTCTACCAATGTGCATAACACCATCATCGAAGTCTTTGAATGAACTTTTGTGAATGGAAGAAGAATTCACTTTTGAATGATAATCAATTTTAAAGTTGTTTGTTCGCTTGTAGCAAGTTTCTGATGAGTTTTCTGGACCGAAATAGAGATCCCAGTCGTCTAGAGGAGCAACATCTTCATGTGTTTTTTTTTTTTTTTTTAAAAAAAAAACGATGAACAGAGAGAAAAATTTAATCTCTACAATAAAAATGTTGACAAACTTCCATTATATAGTAATTTGATTATTTTCAAATAATGGCATTTCCAATTATTGCAGCTTTAGAGGCATGAATGGAGTCAATTGACTTCTTGAAGATATTTCGACGAATGACAGAGATATTTTAACAAAATCATTACTTCCATCGTAGAATTTGCTTTAGTAAATATAGAGAAAAATTATTCATTTTGAAGTGAGTAACTTAGAGAACACCATCGCTTTAATATCATTTTCATTATATCTTCATTGAACAGTTGTTTGTTCATATGGTGCGACAATGAAGATATTGGACTGAAATGTCGATTCGAGTCATCGGGTTGAGCAACAACTTCGTAATTCCAAAAAAATATATATAATTGATGGATTCTACCATTGATTTAAAATATCTTCTCATTTCCATCAATATCTCATCCCATGCTTTTCAATGTAATTTTTTCCCTCATTGCTTCGATACTTTACCAATTTAGAACTAACAATTGGCTCACAGAGGTACCAATGTAAAAACAGAAATTATTGTATACTTTATATAAGAAAACCGTGAAATTACAACTGTTTTATCTCTTCTATGAATACTTAGAACTGCTTCAAGAGAAGGGCAATCTAAATGTTCATTGCCGGTAAAGCCTTTGGTAGGAATACCCTTGAAAATGATATTGATCTATAACCAATGAATGTTGATGTAATTCTATCAATACTGCAGTTTATGATGATGATTCGACATTGAGAAAATTGCATATTACAACTAAATGTTGGACAGTCATAAGAATTTACTCGGATTATGATGTTTTCGATTCTAAGAACTTTATCGCTCATATAAATAATTCCTCCGTCCCTATCATATTGATCATTGTTGATGACCATGCAAAACTCATAAAAAAAAATCCGAAGCTGCATGGGTTAAACAACCAAAAGATCCTGCATAGTTTCCTTTAAATACTTGCACTTAGAGAATAAAATCCAGGAGCGCCATAAATATTATTTTTCGAAATATTTGAGGAAATTACACTCACATTTCCACCATTCGAACTAATAGTGCCACCATTATTATAATTACAGGAACAAAAGCAAGCGGAGCAATCAGAAACAATATTTAGTTTTGAACTGTTTTTATCCAAATGAGTATATGAAAACATTCCTTGCCCATATTTGTTAGTTGCTATTGTATTTATGGCACAGGACAGCACCTGCACAATATGCCCATCGCAAACAAAGGATATTGCACCTACATTTCCGGTATTTAAACATCTTTTGAAAAAGCAGAAAGAATGGAGAAATTTTGATTCGCTTCTTGTAATACTTATAGCACCTTTAGTGTAGTTTTCAAACGAGCTTTCGTAAATGTAGTAAAAATTTGTCTCATTTTCGAATATGCAGTCATTAATTCGTCTGTAGCATGTTTTATCGGGGTTTACGGATTTAAAGTAGTGATCTCAGTTGTCTCCTGGAACAAAATATTCATGTTTCTGAAAAATTGAAGAAAAAATCTTCTGATGCATTACATTAATGTCACGTTTTATAAAATTTCAATTATTGATTTTTTTGTCGCGTAAATATTATTTTTGTCATATAATTTAATATTTTGACATGTAAATATTAAATATCTTTGTCGTGTAATGAAATATTTTGACATATGAATATAAATTTTCAATTGTTTTTGACGACGAAAAAATGATTTGACGTGTAAATTGGTTATAAAATGAATAAGAATCAAAAAAGGTCATTTAAGATAGTCCTGATCGGCGATTGCAATGTTGGCAAAACCTGCCTCGTTGAGGGCCTCATCAACGGAAAGTTTACAGAGCAATATAAGCCCACGATCGGCGCAGGCCACACATTGTGGCAAACAGAAATAGATGGCGAGCAATACGAGTATGAAATATGGGACACGGCCGGAGAAGAGCGATTTGCGTCACTGGCGCCCATTTATTACAAAAATTCGCATGGCGCAATTGTTGTTTTCGCGCAAAACGACGTGCAATCCTCTAAGAACGTCGCAGTATGGATAGAGAGGTTCCAATCTACCTGCAGCAGCAGCATTCCGATTTTGATCTGCTGCAACAAAATCGATCTTGAGCCGACGTTCGATAACATCATGGAGCAGTACGCAGAGAACAGGGGTTACATGTACGCGAAGGCTTCCGCTTTTACTGGAAACGGCGTCGAAAATGTTTTCAAAACTCTCGCTGCGAAGATCAAAACCACAAAAACTAACATCCCCACGATGAGGATGCTCCAGGAGAAGGAGAAAAAGAACTGCTGTTAATTAATGTTTGTATTCCAATTGTCTATATTAAATATATATATTATATATCATTTATAAACACTTAAGCATAAATGTCATTAAATCATATATTTCATTTCGATATTTTCACTTTAAAGTAGTAGTTTAACGAGTAATTTTTGAGATTTTAAATTATGCTTTTTTAATCATCATTTAGCAGTATCGCCATGCTCTACTATAGTGAAGGAAATCAAATATTCAAGTATTTTTGTCCAATAATAGCTCCTGGTGACCTTTCTTAGGCACAAAATTCGAAAATTGATTTTCTTCTCAATTTTGAAACATGCATTGAATAATTTTGATAAATCTCATTGAACTTTAATTTTTTCTTAACCCAAGCTCATCGAAAAACGATGTGTTTATTTCTACATAGATTCAGTTAAATACCGAAATTTCTTTTCAGTGTCCACAGACTTTTCTCAATAATAGTTGCTCAACACTCAAAATAGCATTTAAAAGCAAACATTAAAAAAGGTTATCGGGAAATAGCATCAATAGTATTGACATTTTATGGTAATTCTGAATATCACGAAAACAGCTCGATTTAGCGAGTTTTTTTGGACTTGTAATAAAATTTGTAAATATTTCAAAAATTCTGAACAATAATCATCGGCCTTTCAAAATAAAAATATTTCTGAGATTAATTCAATTCTTTTCTTCTCAAAACATTTTTAGATGAATGTTTTAAAAAACCGCGTCTAGCCTTATCTTTGGCCTCTTTTATGAGCAGCCTCGCTTTTACCTCTCCTGAATAGCATAACCATCACATTATATTTACTTTTACATTTTTTTTTTCCCTCACAAATTGCTATTTGCAAAATTAAATTTTTTCCTACTAAATCTAACCGTACCCTGCTGCCTACGAAATGATATACCATAGAATACGATTGTAATCCTTATTACATGCTTACAGAAGATATCTTGATCATGATTAAACGAATCTCCGAGCTTAAAATCTTATTTTCTTTGATTCTGCAAAGAAACAATTATGTTTTTTCTACTTTTTGTCACGTAAATCAATTATAAATGTCATATTTTATTTCACCTGTCTTCAATCATAAAGAGCTTGTTAATATCAACATAAATAAATTAAAAACAAACAATAATCATATGGCTTGATTATACATCTTGTTTCTATACCATGCATATTGTGTATTATAGTGTAACTCTTTGCATTATGTTGATTATCTCTTTAATCTCAGTTCATTGTTTGCAATTTTCATCCATCTTGTGTATTATTTTCTCGCTATTGCAAGGTGATTCTAGCGCATGAGTTTCAAAGCAATATCATAAAATCAAATTAATCCTAAATTCTTCTATGAAATAATTGCAATAAACGTTAATAATAACAAAGAGAATGCTTCTTGCAACTATATGGGTTTACACAATGCATATTACAGCCTCAAAACTTAAATCAATATTAAATGAAGAATAAAAAAATTTTAAACAATTAATCACAAAGGCTGAAAAGAGATGCCGGATCAGCTGAAAAATCCTTCAGGAATATCAAAGATTCAACGTCAATGTGTGGAGTCACATCTACCTTTTTTCGTTCTTCGCATTCACTTGATGGTTTATTCAAGTTCATGGATAAATAGGTGCTTGGATTCAATCCAAGGGCCATTGGATACTTTGATGTGATCAGTTGGTATCTGTATCTGCATTGAATGTCGGTCCTTCCTTTAACATCGTTGGAGACTTTTGTCCAGCTATGGTCTCCATACTTCTGTACAGAACTAACCAATGCCATATCTTCCTTAGGAGTCCAATGGTTTTTGTTGATCAAAGGATTTAGCGATCGTTGCCACCTTTGCAGGCATTGGAACCTAGTTCTACCATTTCCTACAAATTCAGAAACAAGTGACCAGCATTTGATTCCGTAGCGATGGATTCCTACAATCAAGCGGCGGTCTTCTTGGGGCGACCAAATTTTGTTTTTCTTTCTTGAAGATCCATCATCTTCCCCTTCTTCGATTTCGTGTTCATTGTTGTATCGCATGAACTGCTGTAGTTTGTCAATAAGGTTTGAGTTTCCAGTGATGGAAATTGAAGTTAATTTTGCATCTTTGAAGTCAATTTCGTTGGTAATGAACTTGTATATGACATTGCGCAGCTGAAAGTTACTCTCCTCTTGAAGACTCATCATAATCTGTTCATAGCTATGAAGAACGTCAGGTGATGTCATCAAAAAAAATTATAAATAAAATTATAAGAAAATATTGAAGTAATGACATTACTATTTTAGGGCCTTGGATGCATTTTAAGCAAAAATGAGGGAAATTCACTTTTGGAATATACCTCTCAAGAAAATTTACATTTCAATTTTTTTCATCATCAAACCACATTATCGCCTATGATATGGTTATTCTTTAACATGGTTCTCAATTTTTGAGGTCGGATTTTGAATTAAAAGTTCTGAATTAAGAAAGTGAGTTGAACACGTTTTTGAAATAAAGTTCCTGACACAGTGTCTCCTTTTTTATGAATGAAGAGAGAAGCTAATGATAACATCATCAAAAGTCCTCAATTTTGATATAAACGATGAGTTATCAAAAATTTGCTCTCAATTTTGAAGAAGTTTGTTCAATATTTTGTGATGACATCATTTTTTGTCGCCTTTTAAAGGTTTTTTATTGTAGTTGATTAGATATTAAAACTATTATTTAACTATTTAGCGATGTCGGAACAAATAGAGCATGAGATATCAAAACGTCCTTTTTACAAAATTAAACTATGTTTGGCTTTATTTGAGGGATGTCATTGAACAAGTGTCAGAATTTTCTTATTGATTTAATTCTTCGATTTTTTTTTTGTCGCATTTTCGATTTTATTCGTCACAAGGACCACAAAAAAGAGAAGATTATCGAGTGTTTAGTTCGACAAAACGATTAAAAAGATCGAAATAAATAAAATGGCTGCTTATACAGTGTTGTATTCCGGCCATTCGAGCCTCAAAAACTGAATTTTTTGACAAAAGCGATACATTTTGAAAAGTTTACAAAAAGTGACTTTTCTAAAATAGTTCACTTTTGTCGAAATATTTCAAATTTTTATTTTTATTTAATTATTGGAAGATCTTTCATATGATATAAATCAAAAACTATAAAAAATATTAAGGTTAAAACATTTTTTCATCGATTTGATTATATATTTAGATGTTTTTGTGGCTAATTTTTGTTGAATCTTTTTATTGTAATTTGCCTGACATGATTTTAGCCGCATATGTCCCATCTACCACTGTTGCTAAAGCGATTTTCATGAATAAAATTCCAAAAACTCGTGGTCTTAGTTAAAATTCTTCATTAGATCGAAACTGTAACACTTTTTCAAAATAGAAATGAATCATGCAATAAGGCTTAGATATAGCAGACAATAATTTGATTTACGAGCGAAGATTTTTATTCGATATTTAATAATTGAAGAATTAATTCATGCTCATGATATTCCAACACATCCGTGCGCAAATAGATTGTGTTCATATGACATGAAACCCCTAAAAAAACTATGAAATTTTATGATCTGAAATATGGCTTCTGGGGTAATGCCAAAAATCTTGCTATAGGTTTAGAGAATTAATTTTGATAAGTTTAATAATTTCCTCAAAGAAAAAATATTACTACAATTTTTCATTTGGAATCTCGGTGTAGTACTTCTTGGTCTGGTGAGTCAAGAAGAACACAGCAAGAGCGATGCCAGCAACAACAAAACCAACAGCAGAAATAACTATGATTATCATCATAAAGTTCATCTTGGCTGGTTTGTATTAGACAAATTCAGACTTTTGTATATTGTAAATTGTGAACTCCTTTCTGCACTTTACAACCACAAAAAGAAAACAATTAACTTCAATATATCAACAGATATTCAAAAGATGACAACCTTAATGTTACCCAATATCAAGGCCACAAATTTTTCTTCGAAATTCAAAAGCATTTGCAAAACTCTAAACTCTCTAAAACAAATATATAAAATTATGAAAATAAAATATAGTTAACAAGCCATTGGTAACTATGCAAAACAATATAAATTCCAAAGTTTAGAAATATTCTGCAATTAATAGACTCCAATTCATCAGATTTTCTGATCATAAAATATTAATCTAAAATAGACTTCTTGCATCAATAAATTATAATCCCCATCATAAATTTAATCTGAATGCTAATACATTTATACGTAATACCAAATTTCGAATCACAAAATGATATCTCTTCATTATCAGACAAGCAACATTAAGTACATAATGATTTTAGAATTAGGAGGACCTGATGAAGTAAAAATCTCAATTTCCAATAACAATTCGATCGAAAAAATCACATATAACAAACATTTTGAACAAAACTAAAGCGAATTCATATAAAACAGAACCATGACATATCATTTACAAGGTCAAAACTCACTAAAAATATTTGGCACAAACCCCATTCAAACTCATTTTGAAAAAAAATTGTCATAGTATGTGTTTTGAATATAGATCAATATTTCCACAAAATCAAAACAGGGTCCATCGCGAATGTAAAGTTCTCAAAAATCGCGATCATTGAAACAGCTCATAAAAATTTCATGATACTTTCATTCTACATCTTACATAACTAAAGAATTTCTAATAAAAATGACTATTATGAATTTTATTAAAGATTTGATTATAAATATCATATAGAAAATGTAAAAATGCAATAAAAGTGAGAGTTATTAGTGTTGTAAACTTCACAAAAAAAGCGATCGATTGAAAAATTTTACAAAAAAATTTTGAAGAAATCATTTTTTTAAAACATGAGCAAAGCGAGATATCCCCGTCAAACATCAGAGTACTCGAACAGATCTTCTGAGTACTCAGTATCAGAGCAGATCAAGGTCGAAGATGAAGACAAGAAGATGGCACAAGGAGCATTGTACAAAATGGTCTTTTCCAAATGCTCTAATGCCATCGCTATCATTCCTTCATTCATATCAGGTGGTGGTATGATCATTATTTTCTTCTTATTCGGTAAAATCTTGAATCTTCTTGCAAGTTATCCAATTTCACACGATCCAGACGCTTACGACAACATTATGAAGTATTTATATGGAATGATTGGTGCAGCAGCCGCTTTAGCAATCTGCAAGTTCCTCGATCAATATCTCTGGATTAGAATTGGTTGTTGGATCTCCTGCACAATCAGGAGAGACCTCTTCAAGAATATGATGAAATCTGATGTTACTTTCTTCGATACAAATCCAATTGGTGGTATTTTAACACTTCTTTCAGAAGACGCTTCACAAGTTCAGACAGCATTCGGCACAAACAAGGGATCACAAATCGCGAACTTAGGCCAGTTCCTTTGCGGTATTATTTTCGCTTACGCATATTCTTGGAAATTGGCCCTTATCGCAACAGCTTTGATCCCTGTCTGTGGCATCATCATGGCCTGCTTCATGCCAGGCATTCTCAAGCAGTCTCAGCTTAGATTCTTGTTCCTTTCTAAATCCATGACAATTGCTGAAGAAACATTGTCATCAGTGAGAACCGTTAGAGGCTTCAACCGCGAAGAGGACGAAATCGAGAGATTTTGCAAGTCACAGAATGATACAATCAAATGCGAGAGAAAGCTCGGCTACTACATCTCTGGCATGGCCGTCATCATCCTCACACTCCTCTGGGCTATGGTTCTCGGTAACCTTTACTATGGTGCGGTTTTAGTCGAAGATTCGAAATACTTATACCAATTTGCACCAGGAGTTTGGGGCTACAACTACCACTTCTCAATGGGTGACTTGCTCTCCTGCTGGGGATACTGCATGTTCGGCTGCATGGGCATTCTCATGCTCCAGGCGACACTTCAGGGTGAACAGCGTGCTATCGCTGCAGGCGCAAGAATCCTCAAGCTCGCAAAGACCGCTCCATCAGTTCCATTCGAGGGCGGCCTTGAAGTCGATAACTTCGTCGGTGAAATCGAGTTCAAGAACGTCACATTTAGATACCCAACAAGGCCAGTCAACGTCCTCAACAACGTCTCATTCAAGATCAAGGCAGGCGAAATCGCGGCTTTAGTCGGTCACTCTGGCTCAGGAAAGTCAACATGCGTCCAGCTTCTTGAGAGATACTACGACGTGAACGATGGCCTCATTCTCCTGGACGGCAGAGACATCAAGGAGTACAATCCTCGCTGGCTCCACCACAAGATCGGCCTCGTCGGACAGGAGCCAACACTCTTCTCTACAACAATCAAGGAGAACATCATCTACGGCGTAGAAAGAGCAACAGATGCGCAGATCGAGAACGCCGCTGAAATCGCAAACGCGAAGAAGTTCATCGAGAAGCTCGACAAGAAGTACGAGACAATGGTCGGCGAGAAAGGCGGACAGCTTTCTGGTGGCCAGCGTCAGAGAGTTGCTATCGCAAGAGCCGTCATCAAGAACCCAAGAATCCTCATTTGTGATGAAGCTACATCCGCTCTCGATGCTGAGTCTGAGAAGAAGGTTCAACTCGCTCTCGACAAGGTTCTCGTTGGCAGAACAGGTGTCATTGTCGCACACAGACTTTCTACAATCAGGAACGCACACCACATCTATGTTTTCGATGCTGGTGTCATTGTCGAAGATGGCACACACGATGAGTTAGTTGCAAAAGGCGAATTCTACTACAAGCTCGTCTCCAGGCAGCTCGCAAAGATTGAACTCAAGCCAGAAGACCAGAAGGCAAGAGAAGAGAAGGAGAAGGCTAAAGAGGATGCAAAGAGGGCTAAGGAGGAAGAAAAGAAGGCAAAGGAAGAAGCAAAGAAGGCCGCTCAAGAAGAGGCTAAGAAGGCAAAGGAAGAATATTCTTACTACTCTGACTACTCCGGACTCTATACATCTGACGACAACCAATAACTTTTTTATAATAAATCAATTTTTCTATATTTTTTATAAATTAACATTTGGCTTTTTTGACAATAAAAATATTTATATGACAAAAATGTGATTTATTGGTCAAAAATGACTTTATTAGTCAAAAATATAACAAGCTTTACGAGCTGTGAAGCAGCGTCACTTTTTTGGTTATATGTGTATTTGTTAAAATTATTTTTCGTAAAAATGTTTAGGATAGTCATTATGATATAATATTAAAAATGTCAAGCCGTCGCTCCATACTGAAATTTTGATATGAAAATTTATTAAAACTTAATTCTTTATTTTCAGATATCTCTGATGATTATTATGCGGTAATCATCAAAAATTTTTCGAAAATGACAAAAACTAACTTTTGATATTATATTCAACATGGTATCACTATGTTAATTTTGTTAAAATTTTTCGAAAACCTCTGGCCCAACTTGGATGAATGAAGCTGTGTGGGACCTCCTCACGCTAGATGGATTCTCAGAAGAGCAAATTTTCATCTTACAGAAAAGAGTCTTCGAAAAGAGAACATATCGCCAGATCCAAATTGATTTCTTCAATAGCTATTGTGATCGAAATGTCTTCCAGTCCTGCAACCTCCACGCTGAAGCTCTTGAAAAGTGTCTTATTCATTCTGCACTAGGATATTCTTGGAGAAAAGGATCAGAAGGTGGAGCTCTCCCCTACTTATATCCCACTGATTAATCAGAGCTTGCTAGATACATCAAGGCATCATATGATGTCAACCAGTGGGCTGACCCATATGATGCCTGCGATGATGCACATCGAATAAAACTAAGACGAATTTAAATTGCATGCAGTTTCTTAGTACTCACAGACTCGCCTTATCTTACGCTTAAAACAAATGAATATGAAGTCGATCCAGCCTCAAGATCTTGGGTGAACAAGATGTTAGAGGGTTTACAATGCTCACTCAAATATCGCCGAGAACTTGATACTGTAAGGTATCTTAGTTGCAGTAGAGATATTAGAATCAACTTCTTTCAAAGATATCAAGATTTAATACGAAGTATAGCACCAGAGCTACTGTTCAATTGTAATGAAACAATGATCAACAAAATACGACCTGGTAAAGCTGTTGTTCCCGATGATATCAATGAAGTTATAAGTCGTGGACTACCAGATCTCCCACATTTGACTGCAATATGCTGCGTGAACTTCAGTGGAGTTGTGTTACCACCATTCATCATCATAAACGGCAATAAAACAGCAAGACCACAACTTGCAAGGTTTGAGCGATCAAGAGTTGCTTGGTTCGGATCATCTCCCAAGGGATGGATGACAAGGGATTTGTTTCTTGGTTGGGTCCTTCACTTCATTCAGTGGCTCAGTGATTACAGAGCCAAACTGCCTGAAGATATACGTCATTCCAAAGCTATTTTGTTGTTAGATGGGCATAATTCACGTGAGTGCCCAGTAGCTCTATTTCTCTTAAAGCACTTCAATGTTGAAGTTCTTGCATGGCCAAGTCATATAACTCATGTACTGCAGTTATTCGACGTGAGTTTGGCATCGAGCCTCAAAAGAAATTTCACAAAGAAGTTCCATCAGCTCTTAAACAACAATGAAGAAAGGTTTGATAGTGCAGCATCAAAAGTGCGCTACGCGGCTGTTGGAGCCTTCATCAGCGCTTGGCAAAGTGCAAGAACATGGATAAACATTCAGGCAGGTGGACTCGCAACTGGAATTTACCTTTTCCCCCTTGAGAAAGTTCTTGAAAATCCATTTGTTAGGGACTTAAATGAAAGCCAACTTGAACTGCTCAGACTCAGACAAGAAAGAATGGAAAACAGACTTAACATAAATGTGAGCTTGATCACAAGCAACAAAATGTTAAGAACCATTTATGATTCAGTTTCACAAAACCCAAAATTTTCCCATTTATGTTCCAACAATTGTACAAGGTTTGCAGAATTGACAAAGAATCCAAACAATTATTTGAAAAATAATTGTTTTGTTCATTCACATATCCCTAAAATCAACCCTGAAGGTGTTCCATAATGACACTTTTCGGGTAATTTATTGAATAAAATTTTGCTTCGCGGCTTATCGTCAGATTCGATTTTTGTAAAACTACATTATATGATAAAAATATTTATTTATCAGAAATATATTTGTTAATAAATAAAATTTATTTGTCAAAAATATCTTTATTGAGCAAAAAATATTGTTTATTTGTCAGTTTTGATGTAATTTATAATTATATGCGCAAATGGTATTTTTAGGAATGGTTTTCTAGTGAATTTCTGTTTATTTTGAGATTTTGTGCTCATAATTGATGGACGAAGACTTTTTTCTTCGTTCTTGTTGGAATCGGAGACTGAGCAAAGAAGAATTTCTCGATGAAGTTTTAAAAGAATATGACAAAGTACCACATTCATTAATTAAAAAATTATCACAAATTATATCAAACTCAAATGAATCGTTTCCTTCCATTCTAGAATATCTCCTAGCTGTATTTTCATTCAATATAGAGGATTCCATCAATGCTATTGATCTAAATCATTCAGAAGAAGTAAATGGAGTTCTAAAAATGCTTTCTGAATACGGAGACAGAGTTTTTGTTTCAGAAAACTATTTGAACACAGATGTCTGTCGATATTCTCTCAGAATTTTGGAAATTTGCATAAAAACCGAAGAAAAAAAATTGCAAAATTCTGCATTTTTCGCGTTATCACGTTCACATCAATTGTCAATATCCATTGCATCGTCCAGAATACTGATTCCTGATGAATTTTACTCGTTTCAGCAAAGATTTAAAAATGTTGATATTTTTGATTCGAGAAATGACGTTTCACAGCTTCAAAGGCTGTTTGAATTCGCCATAAAAGGCAATAAAATCAACAAAATCATCAACAAACTCGAACAATCAGCGGTATCTCAACTTTGCACAGCAGCAATTCGTCTTTGGCGCCAAAAATCGGTTCCTGCGGAATTTTATTCCGTTGGGTTCTTCAACGACTTTCATATTGCGATAATTAACTCTTTTTTGAATAATCCTTCGATAACTGATGCATTTTTCATTACTTCAATTCTCCCGAAATACATTTTCATGGCAACGAACAATCCAGTTGAAATTGACTACACATTCAACAAAGAAATGTTTATTTCAGCGATTAATTTATTAAATTACGATTCATCAGTGTTTAACGGTATAACACGCGAAAACATCATAGAAATGTTCACTTCTGAACCAGATTTTATTGATTATTCCAACATTATGGAACAAATATTTCAATTTCCATGTTTATCATCGCATTTCATTGAATATTTGGAGGAAATTTTCAAATCTAAAGATCCAGAAAACATAACGAAGTTGATTTATGGCATAGAAAAGAATATTTTAGACTTTATTTGTCATTTGAGACAAAGAGATTGTTATATCAGGGTTTCGACATTCGTGTTCGAAATTCTGTTTGAAATTGACACCAAAATAATATTGTTTTCTGTAATATATGAATTTTTTTTCTATGTGATCAAACAAATGATAAGAGGCGGTTCTACATATGAAAGGAACATTGTTAGTGAATTTACTGCACAGGAGACAAAGAAATACAACGAGAAATGCCGTTTTTTATCTTATTTTGTAAATCAAAGCATTTCTCATGAAATAACAGAATATTCATTTAAAGATATCATCAACGAGGAGTCCTATATTACGAAGAACAACATGTTTATAGATTATATCCAATTAAATCATGATATAGAGAAAATCAAACAAATTTTATACTATAATGATTATCTTTGGCCATCATACTTGATTTATCAGATGCAAAACAAAGATAAAATGCCATCAATTAACACAATGAAGTTTCCAGACACAAAATTAAATAATTATCTTTTTAAACAAGTGATGTTGATGAAAATGGAACCGATAAAAGACGTTTTCATGGAGGATATAGACTATGACACACTTATATCAGCGAAATACGTTCAAATTGACAAAGAACTTTCAAATATCAAAGCAAAGTTCACATTTTCTTTAGATTCATGGCAGAATCTCAACAGACTGAACTCGATGATCATCATGTTGAGAGCTTGGCTCAGTGTATTCGGTCCTTCCGCGTTAATCAAATGTTTATTTTCTTTGATCTCGAGAAGTCCAATTTTGATCATTCGTGGAATTATTCCACAGGAGATAACGTTCTCTAACACTATAATCATCGCTTTAGTTTGCGAAGACGAGCACGCGATTCTTTTCGAAGTTTTGAGATCAGTGAAGAATATATTGAACGAAAACATGGAATTGATCAAAGACGGCGAAAGATTGGCATTTTTCTGTCTCGCGATTATTCTTGTCACGTTTAAAGGATACAGAGAAAAGTTAGAGTTAGTTTTCGATATTTGCAAAACGATCACCGAAAACATTCAAGAATCGAATCCCGTTTTGATAAACTTCGCGTACGCTTTCATCAAAGCTGTTTGCTACATTCCAAGACTTCACGCATCGATTCCTGTTGAATTAACGAAAATCTTCAACGCTAAATCTGATTGGAAGAGTTTAATTGATTTCTTCGTCATACGATCGAGCAAGGAAACATCTTTCACACAATAACACATTCCAAAATCAAAAATAAAATTATGTTCACATCAAAATTCTCGCGACAACCCAATTTCTTTGCTTCATTCATTATATCCTTCAAAAGTTTTAATCGAGCACAAGTGATTCATGTTTCAAAAAGAAATTTTGTTGATGATATATTGTTATGTAATAAATAGAGCAAAAACTGACCTATTTCTGAAATCTCTAGGTGGAATTTTTGGTAATAGAAGTTGTATAGTTTTAATAAAAACAAATTAAGAAATTAAAAAATGTAATATAAAAGAAATGTATTGTAAAAAACTATTTGGGTGTTGCCATAAGGTTCGAAATGAGAAGAGTTTCGGGAGCCAGTCGATCAATATCTGTAATAACTGGTTTTATTTCGCCGACTTTATCGATTTTCGGTTGGTAGGACTCCTTCAGTGGAGGCACGTGATCCAGTAGGTTTGTTATATCGCTTATTTTAACAGGCGGTCGATTTTGTTTTAATTCTTCTTTTTTCTTCGCGTTTATTCTGTATCTATTTCTCACGATGTTTGCCGATCGATTGGTATAATGAGACGCGATTTTTGACCACTTGCTGCCGTATTTTTCGTATAATTTGTCTAATAGCTCATCTTCCTCCGGCGTCCACGGCGCCGAACTCAACTCCGGCATTAAATAGTTCGTCCAGCGCTCCCTGCACTGTCTCGGCGATCTATTTTTCATACAGCTCGCTATAGACTCCCAGTCTCTCGTGCCAAGCTTCCTTATGACCTTCTGAAGCCTCTCGTCCTCTTCTTTCGTGAACTTCAAAATCGTTTTCGAAGTCTGTCTTGAATTCATATTATTTTATAATTTTATAAGATTGAATACAGTTTTCAACGTTTTTGATTAGAAATACATTATTCGGTATGTAGGTTAAAATTATTTTTGGGTTCCAATTGAAATAATTTGAATAAATAATCGATAAATCTCCGTTGGCTTTAGAGATGGATGAATTTAATAAAATAAAACAAAATTAAAAATTTCTGAATCGTATTCAAAATTTTTTTTTCTTTGGATTTCTTTTGTTTTCTCTGGATTTTAAATATCAAACTGTAGCGCTTTATTTTTTGGGGATTTCTCGATTTTGGTGCGATATTTATAACGAGGGTATGTATCTGTGACTGAAAACATCAGCAAAAAAATAAAACAAGACGCGTGATTGCGAATTTAGATAATGATCATCTTTGGCATTTCAGTTTGTGAAACAGAGAGTTTTTCGAAGAGTTCGATTTTTTCCTCCAGTAAAACCTTCGAATAAAGAACAATGCGTATTTGAATATCAAATTGTCCTTCGTTTTGGGATCCATGAGAGCTCACATTTTCTTTTTTAGGTCTCTGAAAAATGAATGGTTGGGAGTAAAGTGGTCAACCACAACTTTCAATTTAGTGAAAAATTAATATTGTCTTGTAAAACTTGCTATCTTTTAGATATATCACATTTAAAGATTTTATAATATAGCAAACCTATAGCTAAGGTCTAGTTTTGAATTTTGAAAATTTGATATTATCAAATGAAATAACTTTGTCCAAATGATTGGCTGTGAAGAGTGTTGCTTGGATTTTAAGTGACGATTGAATCACAGACCGTGAAAAAATGAAAATTAATGTGAGGTCGCAAATAATGTTAAAAACAAAATAATAGGACTTAGCATCATATAGAGATGCTGAAAAGTTGATTAAAATCGATTATTGATCAAATGAAATAGCGCAGAGAAAATAGTTTTATAAAGAGATTTTTGAAAAAAAAGCATATTTATTAAAAATAATTAAAAAAAAAATTGAAACAAGCAGAAATTAACAAAGTTTGTGAAAATATTGAAATGATAAAATAATTTATGATTCAGTATCTAATAGAGAGTTGAATTACAAAACATTTTCATTTTTTGAAAAATGATTATTGCTAAATAAATCCAGAAATATATTAATAATTTGCTAAAAGTTAAAGATGCACGTTAAATATTTAAAGCTTTCAAAATTTTAATTGATTTAAAAACAATACTCATATAATATAGTTCATTGCATATAGAAATTTTACAAAATTCAATCCACATTTAATTTTCAATCATCTCAAAAATTGAGCCAACTTAACGGCATTCTAATTTTATTATACTATATTTTATATGATATATAAAATATGTAATTTTCAAAATCAAAAATTAGAAATCAAAATTGATGTTAAAAATAACTATATCTATATATTAAATAGCTCAATTTATGATTAAAATAGAAAAATAATTTTGAAATTCAAAAAAATCATAATATAGCATATTTATGGTCTTTGTGAAATTTTTTTATCGATAAATTTCTCAAATTAAAAACATATTGATGTTTTAGATTCACAGTTAATGGAAAGCTTAGGACTTGAATACAGAAGTATAATAGCGACGGGCGGAACCAGTGTCGTTTATAACGTTTTTTCGCATCTGTACAAAATGAATTTCGCTTTAAAAAAGATAAATTCGTTGAAAGCGAAATAGAAAACATGGTTGAGATCACATCGCTGCACGTTGTCTCTCTCTACAAATACTTCAGGCACTCAAATTACGTTTATTTGCTGATGGAATTTTGTCCAAAGAATTTGTACAAAATTCTGCTGGACGAGATATATCTTTCTGGAGAGAGATTGAACAAAGTTGCGGCGGGGATCATTCTTGCACTGAGAGATTGCCACGAATTCGGAATAGCTCATGGAGGTATAACAACTGCCGCGTTAAGATCTGCAATTTCAGGCTCTCGAAGAAGATAACGAATGAAGAACGAAAAGTTGACCTTGTCGGTACTTTAGCGTACAGGTCTCCAGAAATGATAAAATTGCAACCATGTGACGAATTCGCATCTGATATTTGGTCATTGGGCGTTACTATGTTCATTTTGAGTACAGGAAACTATCCTTGGGATATTTCTTCACGAGATTCGATGAAATCGATAACGACAGTGAAATACGATGAAACACAGATAAAGTCTGCGAATATAAGGAACATCGTCAACAGATGTCTGAATTTGGATCCTTTAAAGGGTCCAAACACAAACGAACTTTTTTCGATGTTGAATTACAATCCGAGCAGCAATCGAAGGAAGTTAATGAGGGCTGCGTGTTCCACTGTCTATGTGTCTCCGCTTGTTAGGGCTCAAAATCCGATAAGAATTCCTCACATCAACTCAATTTAAGTTATTTGTTTGTTTGTATTGTTGTTTCTTAAATCTTTCCTCCTATACTTTACGTTTTTCGGCTTCTCGAGCTTCTTTTATGATAATTTTTTTTTCAAATACCATACTTACGAGTATTGATATCAATGCATTATGTTTCTTTATATCATCGATTTCTATATTGAATCATCATATAATTGTTAATAAATATTGATATTTTTCGATATTATTCAATTTTTTATTAAAATCATTGAGATATTTTAGCATAAACCATTTGAATTTGTATATTTTTGTTAAGATAAATTGGAGATGATGTGTTGGTTCTTTATTTGATGTTTGATGATGAAGATTTTTTATCAATGATTTGAAAATGAAACTGATGAAAGAAAGAATTATGAAAGAAGAATGAAAATTTAAAGTATAGGGTGTGTAAGGGTGTGTTTAGCGCAGAAAGATTGGAGCAAATCTGAATCATTCTATTAACACATATATAATATACACCTATAATGACTCTTATATAGAGAAATATGTCATATAATTTTGGCGTCATGGTGGGATATAAAATCAAAATTAAGTTCGAGAGCGGTTTCGCAGGAAAAATTGGCGCCGAAATGTTCATATTTGATGTAATGAAGAAAAAATTTTCACTCTCTCTTCAAAAAATTTTTGAAACAATCTTTCTCTGCTATTATACGTATAGTATACCTCGTATATAATCTATGGATATACTCATAATTGTAACTGAATCTTAGGTTGCTGATAAGCAATCCCATAAATAGAGACGGCTCGAATTTTGACAATCTGAGATGGAATTTTTTTGTTTTCATTACAGTCAACCCAATGATTGATAAAAGACATAGACAATAGTTACCGTATATAATAAATACAGTATTGATTATAATATCATTAGTAGATAGATGATTTATTAATGATATGAAAACGAAAATCTCCAAAGACATGTTTTCTCCGCAAACACATTTTTTTGACACAAATTTGATTCCCATCGAATATTTGCTTTTTACATTAATTACTGAGATGTGCCAATTACTTTCCTTAGGGACGCAATGGATTTATATTTGATGCTCTATTACTCTCTGCAATTGAATCAAGTCAATTTTGATGTATATGGTCAAAACAGCATTTCAATTACAAATTTGAAAAATATGACGTAATTTTTTATTTTGATCTGATACAGATATTATGAAGGAAAACAATGATATAATATATAAATAAGATATATACTTATTGGATATTAACATTATATAGATTGTGGTTGATTGTGAACACAATATGACATCATGACAAATGATGAAAGTGTTTTCACTTTTTTTTGAAATTTCACAAAAAATTCAGTTTCGCTTTTATAGAGTTATTCAACTTACACAGCCTTGATTTTTTATTTTGCTCTATAGATCCTAATTAAGAATCATTCAGCACTGTTTGTTGCTTTTTAAAATTCATTGCAAACTTTTCGAAGCAAATCCAAATTGATAAAAAAAAAACTGTTATAATTGACACACAAATGAAAGATGAATGTGAATCATTTATTGAAATGCTCAATTGGGCAGAATAAAATGAATAATTATTTATCGAATATCATAACTTGTGAATATTTTATGCGAAAAACAAAATACAAAATCAACAAATGAAAATCGAGGGATTTCGATTGATTTGATTTCTTGATGATGAAATTCGTCATTCGCAAGTGAAGCACCGCATTCATATGTCGATAGATGATGAAGAATGCTGTAACTTTCTGTGGATTTGATGCTCGTTGTGGAGAAGGTTGAAACAGAGTGTGTAGTGATTGAATCAATGTTGCAATTACTGATGAAATATTTACCATTATTTTCTTAACTAAATGTTGAACCATTTTTGTTAGAAAGTCTGATTGTACGATTTTTAATGGTTACTTCTCCATATATAATAAAAAGCACCATGTGTTGCTCTATATTGTGTATTGTTTATGACGTTGCAGCAATCATAAAGAAAATTTGGGCCATAGGTATATAAGCAAATTCTAAAATGTTGAATAGTCAATGATTCCAACTGATTTTGTAGAATAATACTGGCAACCAAGATATTGCGAATTAGAATTCTTTGTAACATTTGATGAATATAAACCAATGTTGCCATAAGCTGAATATGTAGAAGCTATGCTATTATGGTTTGAACAAAGACAAATAGAACACTCAATAATAAGGTTATCTTATTGCTTCTTTCACCCAAATAACAATATGAGTGGCATCCGAATCCATATAGATCAGTTTTGCGTATGAATTGGTTGTGCAGAATCTGTTCTGGAAAATAGAAGTATCACATTCAATGTAAATGACACCGCCAGAGTCGTTTCGTCAACAATTCTCAAAATAACACGAAAAAGGGATGAATTTAAGATTAGAATTTGTAATATTAACTATCCCATCAGAGTCATCTTTAAAAACGCTTCCGTAGATGTAGATTTTGTTAGATGAAGGCATATTATTGCATCCATTTTCTTGGCCAAAGCACATTGGTTGTGGTACAGGAGAGCCGTAGTACTGCTCCCAAACATCAGAAGAAGGATCGTCTTCATTTACAAGAAATCTCTCTTTCAACGAAGTCAGCATTTGCCAACTACATTGAGAGAAAGTGTTACTTTATTAAGGTTATGAAATATGTTGACATTCAGAATGAAAATATTTCATTTTGCTCGTTTTGATTTCGCCATTTTGTGTATCTGGAATTGAAGATTCTACAGTGTAATTTTTGTTAGAATTCATTTAATAATAAAACCGGGACTGGGACAAAATAGAACAACGTGCTTTTCTGACATGTAAATTATGTTTGACATATAGAGTCAGAATGTCAAAATAAAGGAAAGTGACGTGATTGCGCGGGAAAAATGGAAAAGTGTCAATAGGTTGAAATGGATTGAACTCAATGTTGGAAGCCAAAGAAGACTTCATTATGAGTAGTTGTGGCCTCATAGTGAAGGAT
>JALKBU010001224.1:0-14296 GCA_023091735.1 Trichomonas tenax | reverse complement strand
ATAGATAAATGCACTTCACTTGAGTAAACATTTGGGAATTGTTGCTGGATAATTTCAATGAATGCATTAACATTAAAATAAAATGTATTTGAAAAAGCTATGAATATTTGCAAACCTGCATGTTTCAATTCGTCTTCAGATGAACTAAATAATACAATTGCAGGAGTTATGATATCTAACTCATGAAAATAGACTGTATTCAAATCTGAAATCGAAATTAGCTTGCATATAACCAATGAAATTGCATGTAACGTGCTTTGATATTGCAATCTTTTAATATAAAGTTTGGAAAATAAATCGCTGCAAAGCCCTTTCAGATCTAATTCCTGTAGGTGTGCATTTTCAATTTTTGGAATTATTTCATTTAGAGAATTGAAATAATCAGTGATTTCCACATCATATAATTCTTCTTGATGTAATCGATGTAGAGCATCTATTATGAATTGTATGCGCGAGTTTATAACTGTATTTGGAGTTTTGCTATCTATTTCCTTATATTCAACTTGCATCATCTAATGAGAGGAAATTACTTTTGAATGCCTAAACAAAAAAATATTCATTTTGTGGAAAAATGAAGCAATCATACTAAATCAAATGTTCCTTTTAATTAAATACTGTGGTGCTTGAAATAGTCTCCCATGTAATTCGGTATATAAAAATATCAAAAAAATGTTGATGCCAAAAATTATGTTGCTACTCAAGCATGTGGGGTTGTTCCATATTGGAGTGATCCCGCATATTTGAGGAACAGCAGAATTTTTGGCATTTATTTTAAAAAGAGTTGAAATTTTTCAGAATATCCAGGAATGCTGGTAATGGGAATCAAGTCTAACTAAATGAATATTAATAATCAGTTCTAAGTTGCTGTTGACTCTATCATTGTTTAAAAGTATTAGTATAAATCAATTCAAAGATATGAAGATTTTTATTGATCCGAGCTGGATTTATAAAAATAAGGTTAAGAAGGTCACAAATTATATCAGCAAATAATGTCGTTTATGTCATCAAATTACAGATATCTATTCAATCATATATTCAATTAAATTAAATTCAAATTAATACGGATTTGTAACTGTAGGATGTCATTTCACTTCTTTTATTATTTATATCAAAGTTTTTTTATTGCAATTAAATAAATACTAAATATCATTATTGTAATTATTTATTGTAGTACTACATAAAAATATCATTTAATTCTTCGAATATGCCATTTTTATGCTATAACTTTTTTCCTCTTTTCTTTTGCTCTTGAAAACCTGAAGCCATAACCATTAAATATGAAATATCATCTATTTTTTAATATGAGAAATACCTATTACTGAATTTACAAAGAGCACATAGAACAAGTATATGCATAAAACAAAACAATATGCAATTATGTGCCTTATATGCATATGAATTTTACATATGCATATGGAAACCTATATGCATATAGAATTCTGTGTGCATATGAAATCCTATATGCATATAAAACCTATATGCATATGGAGGCCGGAAATGCATATAGGTCACCTAGTTGCAAACCAAAAAATTATATGCACATGGGTCTATTAAATCATCAGATTCAGAAGATGATTATGAACAATTATCTAATAAAGCATTACTAACTAAAATGCTTAAAGTATTAGAGAAATCAACAACATCAGAAGATATGAATAAGAATCCTGTTGAAAGAGAACGTGAAACAAATGAAAATAAACAATTCATAGAAAACATTCAAGAAACAGTATCTAATAATAGACCATTTCCAATGCCTGTTAGAAATAGAAGAGCAAGAATAATAAAATTATAAGTTATATATTATCGATTTTTATTTTTATTAAATGAATAACGAACAGTTAAACGAATTCACTCCAACAGAGAATTATCATCAGATCAAGAGTTATTTTGATATTATTGATAATGCTATTCAAGTTGGTGATACTAATAGACGTTATGTACCATCTAAAGATCCATCTAATCCAAAAGATATTAAAGAAAATCATCATGTGACATTTAATATATCTCCTAAAGGTGAAAACATGATAGATCTATATAATACATGTATTACATATACATTAAAGACAAAACTTAAGAGTGCTTTATCATCATATACTAAATCAAAAGGTTTTGATAATGAACCATCTATTTGGGTTGGATTTGATGATAGTTTTTATGCTGTATCCGCATATCAAATCTTAGCAAATGGTAGAGTTATTTATACACAAGATAACGCAATTAATGAAGGTTATATTATGAGTAATTGTGGAACAACAGATGCTATTAAAAGAACTTATGTATTTGCTAAAACAAGACATTCAGATGTTTTCGAAACGAGTTAATACTGTTAGATCTGGTATAGTTATTGATATGACAGCTTTAGAATCTGATAATACATTTGATATTAATTTAGAATTAAAGATTGATCTCAGAAGATTCTTACCATTTGAAGCTATAAGATTCTTACCTGATTTTGCTGGTAATATTCAACTTAAAGTTAAATTCACAGCAGATGCTTTACAAATAGCACCAATTAGTTTAGATGATGCTTTGTTAACACCAAATAACTTAGCTAAAGTTAAATCATATCCACAAATTACTAATATGTTTGTTCCATTAAATGAAGAATTTACACATTTTAATGCTGTTTCTAAATCTGTTGATGGAATTTCATTAACAGTTATTAAGAATATTATAACTAAGGTTTCTGCTAACTTTGTTGATTGTGCTGTTGTTGGTAAGAACTTCAGTTTAGATCCAGTTGTATATTCTAGTCTTGTTGCTCATTATTCAACACAATCGTTATGTTTCCCAATTAAAACTATGGAATGGATGCCTATGGATGGTGAATTAAATAATAATGTTAATATTAAATCAACATTCACAGCAACATATACTCCAATTAATGTTAATAGTATTTGGTTCTTATTCCCTAAGAGTTCTAATTATTTAACTAATTTCAAAAATCCATTATTTGAAGGTGTTCAACTATTTATGGGTTCATATGGTTCAATTCCATCAGAACCAGAAAAAACTAATGGACCTATATTTTATGAAGTTGTTTCAAATGCTTGTAATACTAATAATGATCTAATTGGATTTAATACAGATGTTATGAAAACATTAACAACAGAAAAGAATTCAAATGTTGGTTTTGTTAGTAATGATATCACACATTTCTTAATGGGATTTCCTACAGAAACTGATTTTACATTCCAACAAGGACAAACATCTAATTCACCTATAACATATAAATTAAATGTTGTTCCTATAAATGATGGTTTAAGATTAATTGAAGCTAAACCACTTATTGGATTTCTTAAGCATAGTTGCTTTGCTATTCAAATCATGCCAAATGGTCTACCAGAAATTAGAATTGATGATTATAACTTAGCAGCATAATAATAACTCAAAAATAATAATTATTTTTTGTGTGTGTATTTTAATTTACTAATACCCATTTAAGAGATAATCTATATTTAGATGTTAATTGTACGTAATCAGATGAATAACATATTTTGAAGTTAACAGCTGTGTTATTTTCTTCGAATATTTTAATTTGTGATATCTTAATATATGGTGAATATTTAAAACAACCAACTTCAGGTTCTAATAAATCTATTTTACATTTATGATGAGTTTGAATTGAGATAACTTGTTCAAGATCTTCTTTAGTTAATATAATATTATCATGTGAAATTAAATTAGCAAGTAATTTCTTATCTTGATCCAATAATATATTTTGATATAGTTTTAATAGATATTCATCAATTGTTTGATATAATGGTTCAAATGTATTAACATCTCTATTATATATTGGTGGATATGATACAGAAACATTATTTGGGATCACATCTAATTTAGCATCACTATTAGCATTACTTTCATTTGTATCTTTAATATTAATTTCTTTATCATTATCTAGTTTATCACCACCGTAATTCTTAATAATAATATTATTAGTTGTTCTGCTATCAACATTACTAGTTGGTTCAATTGGAACATTAGCAATTCCTGCCAGAATACTCTTAGACTGCATTTTTATAAAATAAAACAATATAAATGTTTTAAAATAAATAAATGAATAAACAAACTATTGAAGGATCACCACAGAAAGTAAATCCTATAAATATATTATCACATGATGATAACGATGTTGCTATTAGAAATGTTAATAATACACCTAGAATAAAAACACCAAGAGTTGTGGATAGAGGATTAGAACCTAGAATATATGTTAATGATGGTTCACATGGTACTAATCTATATTATACATATTCATATAAAGCATATGCTGAACCAAATGAGAAATCTAGTATTTATAATTCTTATTCTAATAACTTTCCTAGACAAATAACAGATACTCAAACATATGATATGAAAGCATTTAGTAGATTATCTATTAATGGAGATATGAATGGTAATCACTTATTTACAAATCCACAATTAAAAATATAAATTATAATAATTTAATTTCATATTCATAATTATTGTGATTAAATATTAAAGATATATTTATATTTTCGTTTTTATTTTTATCAATAATATTAGTAATCTTATCTAATATACAAACATTATCAACTTTTTCAATTACAACGATTTCATCAATTATAAACTTTAAATACATATTTATATAGAAATTAAAATAGCTTCAACTATTATTTTATCTTTGCCATCTAATGGTAATATAATCTTATCATCATGTGAACTATCATATAAAGATATTTCAAAACTTGTATTAAATCCATGTATTGTATAATGTTTTGATGGTGTTAATATTTCATTTGCTATACACATTAAATTATCTTCTGCTAATGTTGATATATTTGATTTAATAAGTGTTGTGTTTCTATTCCAAACACGTAAGAATTTAAATCAAACTAATTTATTATTTTCAATAGTAATTTCAACATTTGGATACATACTTATATATTCATTTAATTCATCTTCGTCAATAATACCATTTGTGAATTTAGCTAAATAAACAAATAACTTATCTGGATTATTTTTTGGTTGTGTATTTGGTTCATGTAAATTAATCATATTTCTAAAATCGTTAGTTGTGTAATCTTTAACATCATCAAATATAAAACATAAATTAGGATTATTAGATGTAATATCAAAATCTAAAGAATTCTCAGCATAATTATATTTAATAGAAAATTCATTATATTTTATTTCAGGTACATCTTCAATTAATTTCTCTTTTATATATTTCTCTAATACGAAATTGAAATCATTCATTTTATCAGTATTATCTAAATTAATTTCTAATTGTGGATAAAAAGTATTTTTACCATCTGTAATTTTAAAATTAGTAAATCCTAAATTTCTTGCTGCTGTAATTACTTTAACATTTCTAATTTCTATAGATTTCTTACCAGGATTATCTAACCAATGTTTTGGGAAATCATATAAGTATTTATTTTCATCATTATATTTAGGTTTTGAAAATACATGTTCATAATAGATATTAATTTCTGAATTATTAATATTGGGCGATTGATACTTATTCATTATTTAATAATTATAAAATGAAGAATATTAAAGATAAAGTCGATAAGATATTAAAACATGATAGTGAAAAAAATAAGAATAAATTAAATCAAGGTCTTATATTACTAAATAGTAATGATTATCCGTTTTGTGCTAATGGTGTATACTTCTTTTGTGGCAAAATGGGTTCTGGTAAAACATATGGTGTTATTAGACATATTATGATAACAGATCGTTTATCAAAAGAACCATATTATGATCAAATAATAGTATCGGCAACATCTGGTTCAATGGATTCAACAGCAAATACATTTATGAAAAATATAAAAAGTAAAATTAAAAAAATAAGTGATGATAATTTAATGGATTATTTAAATAAAAACGTTAAACAAAAATCTAAGTATTATCCTATATGTGAATTCTTAAATAGTAATATGAAAGAAATTAGTGAAGATATGCTCCACATGATTGAAAAACATAAATTAAAAAAAGATTCTAAAACATTTGATATACAAAGATTAACTTATTACATTACATCAAAACTTAAGAAATATCCATTTACTAAATATCCATCAAATACATTCTTAGTATTAGATGATTATGGTGGACATAAGTTATTAACTAAAGCAGATAGTCCATTAGCAAACTTCATAACGAAAGTTAGACATTATAATTATACTGTATGTGTTTGTGCTCAAACCTGGCGATTCATTTGTTTGAATATTAAACGTTTGTGTACTGATATAGTTATATTCCAAGGATATAGCATGAAGGATTTACAAATAATAGTAGAACAATCTGGTGTCACTGAAGATTGGCAAGATATTTGGGATAAATACAAAACTTTAACGAACCAAAGATCTTATATGGAAATACATAACGTTGCTGGAAAAATAATAATGAACGAAAGCGATCAACAACAACAAACACTATTTTAAATTATTAATTTTATAAAACTTTTTGAGTGAAATAGTTAATTTCTTATTTTCAACATTTCTAACATTTATTAATTTATTTTCATATGAATCAGATGAATGGTTTATTATCATTTCTCTATATTGAACACCGTTGAAATGATAGAATTTATCTTGTGATTTAGAATAATAATAATCTTTAAGTTTATGATTACCATATGATGTGATTTCAAAAGAATCTTCTGGAATTGAATCGCAATAGTTGTATTCGTATTTATGTTTACTAGAATTCTTAGCATTTGTTGATCTATCAACCCATCGCAAGTTATTTAAATTATAATTACTTCTATTTTTATCTATATGATCTACTTCTCTAAAATTATTTGGATTATCTAACCATTGTATTGCTACAACTCTATGTTTTAATTTCGTACATCTATCTAAATCAATTGATATATAACCATTTCCGTTATTTCTTTCAGCTATAACTTTATTTGTAGATTTCTTACGTATTTCATACGGGTAGTGAGTTTATTGGTCAAGCACATCATTTAGCTTCACCAGTTATAGATAACAAATTAATAAAAGCATCAGAAAATGGAAATCCTTGGGCTATAGCTGGATTAGCATTAAAGAAAGGATTAGATTATGGTGGTAGTTATATTAAAGATTATACTATACTAATAAGAAATTAGGATCAGATCATGGTTTAATTAAATGGATGAATGATTTCTCTAAAGGTTATAATAAATCTGAAGAAACAATCAAACCAATAAGAGATAAAATACGATCAGATCCAGAACTACGAAGTTCTATACAATCACATCCATTTATTAAAAACTTATATGGATTAGAAAGATTAAATTATACACCTAATATAAATGTTAAATCTATTGATGGTAATGTAATTAATAAATTAGGTAAAACAAAACGTAGAGTTTGGAGTAATGTTTAATTTTATTATAAATGAATTCAGATAGTAGTAGAGTTAGTTCACCAGAACCATCTAGAGCAATGTCGCCAATGAATTATAATTCACCATATCATTCAATTAAAAATATAAATCCACAACGATGGTATAGTAATCTTAGTAAATATCTAATTGGTGGATTGTTAGGTATTGGAAGTGTTATGAGTTATAATTATTTGAAAAATAAATTTAGTAATCCATATATTAATAAACCATCTACAGATTTAGTGGTGTATCAATATAAACCAACACCTGTGAATTATGTTAAAAGAAATTCAGATGTTGTTAATTATAAACCAACACCAATTCCAACACCACATAGTAATAATTCAAGAAAACTATTTAAAAAATAAATCATTTTAATCTATTAGGTATTGTTTTATTTTTCCAAAACTCTAATTCCATAATTCCAAATGTGTTGGTCTATTTTCACGTAAGTTTCTAGATGGTATTATATCAGTAATACCACCATCATATTCAACTATATATTTATCTTTACGTTCATTATATGATATGATTTGTTTAATTGTACCATAACTAGCATTATCAAGTGTTTCAGCATATTTATTAGTTTTACCTTTAACTAATTTATGTCTAGGATAATAAGCAATACTATGATCGTTAGATTTAATTAAATATCCATATCCTTGCGGTGAATCTATTTTATAATATTCTTTAGATAGATTAGATCTATGTTTACCAATATTATTATTTTCATTTATTATTCTAACATCGTCATTAGTATTTAATGTGAAATTAGGATTAATAATTATTCTATTAGTTTTATCTCTCATATTATTAATATAGTGTTATTCATCATCTTCGTTAAATTCATTTGGTTTTATATTTGTAGATGAATATATAGTATTATTATATATCTTAATATAATGTTTCATAGATTCTTCTGTGAAATCTCTATCTTCATTTAAATCTCGTAATGTTCTTATTAATCTATTAATAATACCTAATATATTATGATTATGTTTTTCTGTTGTATAATATTCAATATTATTATTTTGAAATAATCTAATTACATCATCTGATAAATATGAACTATCTTGATCTGATGTTAATGTTTTAGGTTTATGTTCATTTATAAATTTCGTTAATACTTCAATAACATTATTTTTATTTTTATTCATCATAGGATAAGCATATGCTTTTCTAGAATTAATATTAATAAATATTAAGAAATATGGTATATTAGATGATTTACTTTGTATTAATGTATCAAATTGATAACTATCAGATGTATTAGAATATATTGGTAAATAGTATTGTTTTGTATTAATATTATTTTTATCATGATCTATATTATTTAGAAATGTTCTAACATCTTTAGATTTAAAACCTTTATCTTTAGCAACACTATATAATTTCTTAAAGCTTTTCCATTTATATTTATTATATAAATCTTGTAAAGACATTGAATAATAATACTTTGATAAAAATAAAATATAATGATGTTTATTATTCTAAATCTAATTCATCTAATTCAATATTATTAATATTAATATTTAATGTTTCTATTTTAGGTAATACTTTATTCATAATATTATTATTAACAATTGTTAGTTTATGATTATAATATTTAAATTGTTTATCACCAGTATCAAACAAATTAACATTAGTTAGATCTATATCAATAGCAAAGAAATTAGAATCATTACATCTAATAATATTCGTATATGTAATATTAATATTAATCTTAATATGATTCAAATCAAATATTCTAGATAATTCTTCATTAGTATATTTCTTGCCATCAATAATAAATGCTATAGGATTAACATAATATCCAAATTTATTTTCTTTAATATATTTTGAGAATATAATTGTTAAACGTTTAGAGTTTTTAAATTCGGATATAATTTGTGTAGCAATACTATTAACACTAAAATACTTAACTTGATTTTCACTGGACATCTTTATTAGAGAAAAAATAATTGTATTTTTAAACAAGTTAATAAAAATAAAATTAGAATACCATTATATTTATTCTCTAAATGTATTTATCATATTATCGATATCACTAAGAATATTATTCAGATCAGATTTTTTAATTTCTGTTGTTGTATATTTTGGTTTGTATTTATTATTATAATTCTGACTAATTGGTTTAATATTTTTAGCTGTACTCATAATAATTGGTAATTCATCATAAAACCTTATATATTGTTTTTTATCATATATTTCTTTAATATCTTTCATCTTTTTAATAGAATCATAATGGCAACGTGTATATGATAATGTTATTTTATTATCACCAATATCTTTATACCACAACATTAATATATAATCCTTTATATAATTATTTGGTACAGAATGTTCAATGTGATGTTCCAAATGTTGTTTTAGTTCATTATTTTTATTTTCTAATTCATTACGTTCATTAGAATATAATTCATCTAATAACTTATAAATATATATAGCATATTTAGGTGAACACCATCTAGCTATATCATTCACTAATAATTTATGAACATATATACCTTTAAGTTCATTTGATATATTATCTCGATTTTCGTATGATTTTTGGGTCGAGGAGAATTCTCCCATACCAAAATCTTCTTTTTTCCTACTGCGTTTTTTCGCGCACTAGAGTTATCGAGGGAAATTCCCGCACTGACATTAAACTCAGCTAAAAGTTCTTGTGTACCTTTATTTTTAAACCAATCTTTTGGATTCTTGTTAGAATTACATGATTTAATAATACTTTTCATTTGATACATATCATCATTAATGCTATGGATTAATCTTAAATGTTTGTTATATTGTACATACTCATATTCATCATTAATTGGTTCTCTAATCATTTGATTTAATATAGAATAAAAAATATGGTTTTTTTCATAACATATAAAAAAATAAAATTCTAAATTTAATAAAGTTATCTCACATTTTTATTTTGATGTAGAATTAAAGTTTTTATTAGTATAATATTTAATTTTTATTTTTTAGTTATTATCCCAGTTTTTATTACCGGAGATTATTTTTTTGATTTAACAGTCTAGACTATTAATTTTACTTTTTTCAACTCTAAATAATTTAGAGTTATTTTCTGCTTTCGAATTTTGGTAAGCTTACCGGCAAATGAAATTTGCTGTCAAACCAATTGGTTTGACGAATTTAACTCCGGTAATAAAAACTGGGATATTATTAATTAAACAAAACAAAATAATATAATAATTAATTTTCTAATTTCTTCATTGGATTTAATGGAACTATGGACACAGCTGTGTACAATGAACGGAGTGGATGCTAGCTTTGGGTACATTGGGATGTTGCGCAACATTAATTATGATTAGTTTTGAATGGTATTCAAATATTGAAATAAGATCTGGCCTTAGTAAAGATTTTAAAAATTTTCAATAACCTAAAAAATCCAATAAAACTCAAACAAAAATAAAAATATGATATTACTGGAATTTAATCTGAGTTTAATTCATTTAATTTATTTTGTAATTTTGATATTTTATTTTTTATAATTTCTTTATTATCTTTTTTAGGTTTAATCTTTCTAAATGTTATTAAACCATTTTTCATAATATGAACATAATATCCATCTTTGATTTTATTTTCTTTAATATAATCAATTAACATTTGTTGTTTTTCTAATAAAGATAATTTATCTGTCATTATTTAATATAAGATAAAAAAATTATTTTTTTTAATAACATTTAAATTTTATATTTTTTTTATTTTATATAAATGTCATATAAACAATTAAGTGTTCTAACAAATAATCAAATTAAGAAACTATTATCAAAATTAAATATTGAACATACTAATAATTATAATAATAATCGTAAGTTATTATCAAATAATTTATCTGATTATAATAATGAAATTAATTATAAGAATATTAAACAATATATTAATAATAATATATTTCCATTTGATAATTTACAATTAGATTTATATACTAAAACATCTATACCTAGAGATATTAGAAAAGAAATGTATGATATTACTAATGTTAATGTTGGTATTAATAAAACATCTATACCTAGAGATATTAGAAAAGAAATGTATGATATAACTAATGTTAATCCATATGTTGGAATTAATAAAAATAATAAAATTAAAAGAACACGTGAAGAAATTAATTTAGCATTACAAGAAATTATAAAAGCTAAGAAAGTTATTAAAAGTATAAATAATAAACCACTTAATACAGAACATTGGTTAAAGTTTGATAAATTAAATGATAAGAAAAACGTTAAAGCAAATAATCGAGTAATTGAATTTAATATTAAAAAATATAGTGAAAGTGAAAAAGTAATCTTTAATGAAAATATTAAAGATGTATTTATTCAATTACTTAAAAAATTAAATTTATATAGTAATCAGAAATGGCTACTTGTTTATGAAATAGATAATAAATTAGAAGCAACTACATTAAATGTTAATAACATAGAAATATTATTAAATCAGTTAAAACATAATAACTTCATTAATAATATAGAAGAATCTAATTCCGATATAATTGAAAAACATTACGATGTATTCTTAGATAAGATTGCTGAACTATCTAATATTAAAATGTTTGATTTAACAGCATATCCAAATCTTACTATGAAAGATATTAAAAATAATAATATTAAAAATAAAACAAATGATGAAATTAGAAAATCATATAAACTTAATAGCGATGATAAACTAATATTAGAAACTTTAGAAGCATCTGGAAATAAACAAGCTGTTGAAGCATTTTGGAATTCTAAAATTAATAAGAGATAATATAATAATAGATCTGGTAAGTTTTGGAAATATATTTGTAAATTACCAATTAATTTAGAACGTTATCAAATATTTAATACATTAGATCAAAGAACATCAAAATTAATGACAAAAGATAATTGTTTTGTATATGCTTGTGAACAATCTAATGTAGATAAACATATCTTAGATCATTTACGTAATATAATATTAACTAGAGATTTACCACAAAGTAAAATTAAAATAATATCTGATGAAACTGGATTAGAATTTTAAATTAATTTATGTGATAGTAATAGATCAACAATAACATATACACCATCTATTAAACCAAAGATACAAACAATTGAATTATTATTATATAATGACCATTATATGTTAAATGAAAAGTTGTCAATAAGTACTTTCTTTATAAAACATTATAAAGATATAATTAAAGCACTACCATCTGTTCCTATTGAAAAGTTATGTTTAATTAATAAATATAGTGAGAATAAATATAAAATTAATAATAATATTAAAACATCTATTAAAATAATATTAGATACTTTATTCGAATGTAATTATTTTGAACCTATTAGAATTGGTGATATCTTTACATACACAACAACATTATATAATCAGAAATTATCTGATATGACTGATTTATCATATAATGAAAAGTTATGTTGTAAACTTAAACAGAAATATGAATCTAAAAATAAAAATAATAAATATGATGTTAAATTCGATTATGTTTATTTTGCTGATTTTGAAGCTAGTACAGATGGTATTCATAAACCATATAACATTTGTTTTGATAATGAACAAGGTACAATATCTGAAAGTATATTTGGTGATAACTGTGTTAATATGTTTCTTGATAAATTACCAAATAATACATTAGTATATTTTCATAATCCAATTTATGATATTAATTTCATTATTAAATATCTTGATGAGATTTGCGGAACACCAATTATTAAAGGATCTAGAACTATGATAATTAATGGTAAATATAAAAATAAAAACATTTGGTTTAAAGATAGTTATACAGTTATACCTAAAAAACTTAAAGAGTTTCCAACTATGTTTAATTTAGAAACTGGACCTAAAGAAGTATTCTCGTATAATTATTATACAAGTGATATACTTGAAAACAATAATAAAGTTGGTATTATATCTGATGCTATTAATTATGTAAACGATAAAGATACATTTCTAAATAATATTAATAATATTACTAATTGTAAATTATCAGATAATACATTTGATATGGAAAGATACAGTACTTTCTATTGTTCACAAGATGTTAGAATATTACGTGAAGGTTTTGTTAAATTTAAAAATGATCTTATGAAGGAATTTAATTTAAATATATATGATTATGTAAGTATATGTTCTGTAAGTAATAAACTATTTGAACAACGTGTGTATTATCCAAATGGTAATTTATATGATTTAAGTAATAAACCTAGAGAGTTTATTAGCAATTGTGTTTATGGTGGTAGATGTATGTTATGTGATAATAAGAAACAAATAAATAACGATGGTAATAATCTAATTACTGATTTTGATGCTGTTTCATTATATCCATCAGCAATAGCAAGATTATATACATTAGAAGGTAAACCAAAAGTATTAACAAACGAATTGTTAAACACAAAATACTTATTAGATCATTTATTTACAGATAATCAAGAAAAACCTAATAAAAATAAATTCATAAGTGGATTCTTTGTTAAAATTAAAATCACATCTATTGGTATTAACAGACAATTCCCTTTAATAGTTTGTAATCCAGATATTAATTCAGATTTAGATTCAGCAAGATCATCTAATAGTAAATGTATAATGTATGTAGATCATATATTATTAGAAGATTTAATTAAATATCAAAATATAACATGTGATATATTACAAGGATATTATTATGATGGTAATAGAGATTTAAGAATTAGAAATGAAATTAAAAGGTTATTTGAATTAATATTACGATATAAAAAAGGCAATCCATTACAAGAAGTTGTTAAATTAATTTTAAATAGTATATATGGTAAAACTATTTTAAGTCCTATTAATGATAAAATTAAATTTATTGACGAAGACGATGCCACACGTTTTATTACTAAGAATTATAATAATATTATTAAATTAGAAACATTAAATGGATCTAATAAAGTTATATTTAAATTACAAAAATCGATTGTTAGACATTTTAACTTTTGTCCATTAG
>JALKBU010001223.1:0-14301 GCA_023091735.1 Trichomonas tenax | reverse complement strand
CTTATACCACTGGATAGACAACTATCAATATGTACATGAAAGTACTTTCAAATCGAAAAAATATTGATCAGATAAAAAGTTATGAAGGTCGCGGGACTACACCGCAGAAGGAAAAATACTGCCTCCTTCTTGTAATGTCCACTCACGAAAAATGGAATCGCATTGTTTTTTCATTGCTTTATATATTTGTCTAAAATCCAATCCAATTCCAACTAAAGCAGACACAAAATGTTTGAATTCTTCTTGTTCATTTTCAAAAAAAAAACATGATAAATTCACTGCACATATCATTGATACATTGTAATGATCCTCGAAAATGATCTGCGTGAGCTTGACATCCTTTGATGTTAAAAGTTTCTTCAATATGTCTAATTTTTAATTAATCAAATTCCACAAACCGGCGGTCTTTGCAAGCATTCCAGAAACTGATGTAACTGGGGTTATTTTTTATAGTAATTTTGAGCCTCAAAATACATTTTAATAGTTTGAATTTCATATGTATGAAGCTCAAGTTGGCTTTTGAGAGTTTGGAGCTCTTGAAGCCTTTTTTTACTCACAGTGAGTCATAACCATTTGAATAGTTATTGCATAATGCTATCATATTTGAAATAAATTCCTCGATCTTATGAGAAAAATAGTGACCGCTTCCATTTGCAGAAGCTCGTGCTCTAAGTGATTCTTGTATCTGTTCATCATTGAGATTTTTTGTGTTGCTTCATTGACTAGATTAGATGATGGAGTATTAATATCAGGTGATATATCTGATGTTAATACTTTTAATATGTTTAGAGCCTGATGAAGCATTTCCATCAGTGACTCGTCAATCCACAATGCCTTTGATGGTATAGGATACAAAAACTGAAATGTTTTTGGATCATTGTCTTTAATATAGTAATTAGCGTTTTCGCTGCGGTCTGCTTTATTCATCATTGGAACTATGTTCGAACCTTGGTTGCAATCATCTCTTATTTTCTTTTTTATCTAGCTTCGATTGATATATGTTTAATTGGGAAACTATTGATATCATATTGTTGACTTCTATAACCAGATCAGATTGATATCATTTAACATTGCTCACACTATTTTCATTGTTAGCGTCGATTCAATTTTAATTCAATCAACATGGAAAAAACCAATTATGGAATGAAACATATAACAAAATATAAGTATGTTAAATTTAACCTACATAAGCATTCCAAAATGCTTAAAGTCGAGAAACAATGATTTCAATTTTGTTATAAATAGAATAGAGCTCACTTAAAAGCCAAGTACACTGATCTCCTATATGTGCTATACTATATTCTAAATTTTAATTGCTTTTTCCAACAAAATTGCATGCTGAAACTCAATACCGAAGAAAAATAAAAATCCGACTTTACAAATGAAAATTTTTGCCAATTTTACAATAACCGCCGTAAAGGGTAATTTTTGGTAAGTTATTTTGCATATGTATGATATGCCTATATAAAATAAACCATTTTTGATGTTTCAATGTTTTTGCGGTTATTTTAAACGAGCATGCTCTAATATTTGATAGATAGCATCACAATAGTATTTAAAAGCTATAGAACCATCAAAGTATTCAAATTTTACACACTTCTCAAAAAAAAAATGATAATGCAAATGCCTCTAAATAAAAATGCATAAAAGTGACTTAATTTGCCACGTAAAATCATAATTGACATATTTACAGAAAAATTGTCATGTAAAATAGTCGCGATTGACACTTTTTTCCGATTAAAATTTTAAAATGATTGATTGCATTTATTTTACTTCAGAAGTTAAAGATCTCGAATGTTTCGCTCAAGCACCATGGAATGAAGGTTCTGTGAAGAATGTAGAGTTCTTTAATGACAAATTAGTTAGAGTTGAAGTAATATCGATGCAAAATCCAAACTTAGAACAGAAACTCACTGACCTTGCTGATGGGCATGAGATATCAGTCGATTTCGAATGGAAACCAGATGTTCCTTCCGAAGATCATCCTTTCGCATTATTTCAATTCTGCACATCTAAGGGTGTTCTCATCGTCATGAACGACACCTGGGAGAAAAACGAAGCTATGGAAAGGTTCTTTACAGAAAACTCATTCTTTGGAAAAGGAATGCATTCAGATAACAAAAAACTCATGAAAATGTTCGACACTACATTCGGCATACAAGACGTCCAAACAACCTACTTAGAACCGTATCAAGTTTCCATTAATTTTCAACTTATGGTTGAAGAATTAATTGGATCATCAAAAGCTTTGTTCAAAGACAAAAAGATATCGAGATCAGATTGGTCCTTAAGACCTCTATCAGTCAAGCAAATATTATACGCTGCATTTGACGCTTACGCTCTATATTTATGCTATCAAAAATTGCTAGAAATTTACCATAAACCCGGCGTTATTGTTAAAGCTCCAAAAGAGAAAATTGTAAAAGGAAAGAAGCAAAAAGAAAAAGTTGCACCAGAGCCGCAAATGTCAAGATTGATTCACGTCAGATTCGATCCAGATGTTCCTTATCGTGGACCAGAAATTTTTAAAGAAATCATGCAGATAAAGAGCATTTATACTCCACAGGATGAATATGGACCTAAGTTCACTCTCGTTAATCACTTGCAAGCGACAGGACATATAAATGGCCATTATTGCAATGACTGCAAACAGACACTTGATGATATGCTTCGTCACTGCTGGGAAAATCATTGCGCATGCATTTCTCACATATACTTCCCTATACAAACACCAGGATTTCTTTATAAAGTTGCTCAAGAAATCGAATTAAGCAATATGAAGATAACAGTAAATGAAGACAGCACAGCAACATGCGGAATATGTGGTAAAATATGTCCAAGAATTCACATGGCTTATTCACATATTAGACTCGATCACTTACCACTCTCCAAGAGTATTGTACCACAGGATGTCAAAATGCTCTCATTTGGTCGCAGAATTCTTGAAAAGAGAGTAACATTGGATCCTCCGAGATGCAATTTCTGCGACATTACATTCGATAGCCTCGACAAACTTAAAGAGCACCATTGGTGGGAACACGGGCAGATTATTGCACAAATGTGGAAACATAGACCAGGTTGTTATGATGATGATACATTTGCAAGTTCCTATGACTTAGGAATCAAAGCTGTTAATGAAACAATATATGGCATCATGATCGAAGGAATATTATGTTGCTGGGATTGCAGGATTGGCTTTGATGCTCCTGAAGAGCTTTTTGTCCATCTTTTCCATAGACATGCATTTGTTTGTGCAATGAATAAATGCGATATCGATCCTAATTATCCATTCCCACTTCATAAGATTCCTGCAGAGTTTTTAACCACACTTGAAAGGTTCTGTTATGATAATGCAAAGACCGAATGCATTATTGCAAGAATTTTCAATGACTGCGGTGATCATTTGCAATGCGATGAATGTGGAATTGATTTACATACAAAAGAAGAAATTTGGGAACATATGAGAGATAACCATCTTATTCTCACATTCAAGCGTGGCAAACCAGTTGTTGTAGAGGACTAAATTATATTATTGTATATATCAAAAATCAAAAACTTTTTATCAAAACATGGAAATGTACCATCCATAAGAAATACTTTAATTATGAATGTTTATATGTAATATCAATTTGATCTTCTACAATAATAATGAAAATTGCACAAAATATTCAAAAGCTTGCCACGAGCACAATTAATTTAATTCCAGATTTGCAATATGATTCACTTTTATCCTTCGTAATTAATTTTCAGACATTTTTCTCGATCGATATATAATTATATGAACATGAAATCTACATTAACAACCATAATAAAATTATAAGATAAATTGATGTGGAAAGGATATGACTTCATTAAGAAGATATGAGTGCTTTTTTCGACATCCACCAAATATATTTCATCCTGACTTATATGGTAGATACGAACATCCATGTACATGGTTCTTACGACATTAGAAAGAAAGTTACTGTATATTAAACAGCTTTCATTAAAACATAATATTATCCTTAAAAATTTAAGGCTCTCTAAATATCGAAGATAATTCTTTAAGATTAATGCTTAATATGATATCAAAGTCTCAGATTTCAATCAATGAACCAAGAAATGAATTTTAAAATCATGCCGTCTTTTTCGGAGATAACATATCACCTTTTATATAGTTCACTTCATTTTTTAGAAATCACTTTAAATCTGTTGTAGAATTATTATTTTTGAATACTGTGAAGGTTTTTGAATAATTTCTATTTTTTTGTGATGAATGCTCAAAATTTGTTCCTTTTAGAGTACCACAAATACGTATGCTGGACTAAAATCTGTATTGGAAGTTACCACTTCGGAGACTGTAACAATTATGTGCATTTAATAGTGCTTGGAATTGGTTTGGTTTGAGTTATTCCTTTTTTTTTTTTTTTTTTTTTTTTCATTTTTTTCAAATTATTAAGGAAATGTCATTTAACTAAGAAGAACATGAACAACTCATTGCTTAACTAGTGCTTAATCTTTGCAATTTTAAATGTTTTCTTACTGATTTATAACTTCATGGGAACACTCAATTTTCATGAATACTACAATACTCCATCAACGGCATTTCTCGATTCCATGGAAATTCTCAAGGACTTGGTGATTTTCTGCTTCTTCATCAGTTTCTCGAAAATTTCAGTATCATCAGGAGAAAGATTGTTCATTACTGTCCATAAAGCTATGATTGTGATTTATTGCATATTGATGACTTTCTATTTATTTTTGATATTCACAGCTTATACATCAAAGCCCCTATTGTTTATTTTCAGTGCTAGAATTGACTCTATTTTTCAGGCGGTTTTTGTTGGTTTGACTGTTATTGCTCTTTTTCAATGTTTCGTTGTTTCAGGTATAAAAGATGTTCTCTCTTCATCACATCACAAGTTGATTGTGGTTCTAATATTTTGTTTATGCTTTTCTCAGATAGTAATCATTGTAATTGATGCAATGCTTAGAACAATAAATTTTGATACAAAAAGAATCACAAAGAACAAATAAAAACGTACTGCAATCCCATTTATGTACAACATTGAAAATATTCAATAGGTTATGTTTATCTTGGCATCATTCATATATTATTAACACCATGCAAAAATGTAGAAGAACAAAGTATGCAGGAACCATACAATATCAAACTGGCTATTTAATGATCTTTTTTTATTAATAGCTATAATTTGTTCTCAAATTTATTTGAAAAATTTAATGGAATCTTGCAGTTAATTGATTATTTAGACATCATTGCTTGCACTAATTGAAGTAACCATTATATGTGAATCAAAAAGGGGCAAACACAGATTTTTCAAGTCCTTTATTAATGAAATTGAATTCTCTCAAATTAAACATGGAATGTACAAATTATGGCAAATCTGGGTATATGAAAATGCCGGAGCATTTCTATGACTCTGGTCGATTGAATATCAATAAAAACTCTAAGATATTCGGTGATATTGCTAAAATAGGGTGAAGCAGGTTTTTTAGATGAAAAAATCAATAAAATAATTTTTTTTTCATTGATATGAAAATCACCAAAGATGAATTAATATTTCTTTTTCAGATTATTCTGTACCTTATAAATTCACATCAATCGTGATTAGCAGGTGAGAAATCGATGAAATTAAAACACATCAATATGAAGAATCTGAATAACTTACAATCAATTTTTTTTGAAACAGAAACAAATGAACGAAGTGCGCTTCAATGAGAAACAACAGATTTAATATTTCTATATTTTGGATAGATGGAATATCAGCAGCAACCCCAAAATGCAATGATAAAAAGAAAAAATTATTTTCTAAAATTAATATAATGGATCACTCCGACAAGTGATCGAATTATGGATGTGCGAATTAGGCACTTTTTGGCTGCGCGCGAACTCGACATTTTTAAGGATTGCACAGAAGGAGCAACCCAAGGACCCTTTATAATGCAGTTTGACCCGGAAATTATAAAAATCTACCTCATTATTTTATCAAACCCCTATAATTAAAACCCCCTTATTATTTTCAAATTTCCCTTTTATTGAAACTCCTGTAATACCCTTTATAACAATTTCTACTCCATATTATCACATATTTTCCCTTGATAATTAATATAACCCCTGTGTAATTAGAGGAAAAGTGATAGAATTCGCTAATAAGGTTTTTTGCGCATGCGCCGAATTCGCCTAAACTGTTCAAATTGAAAAGCGCAGCGCTACGGGTCCGCTAAATTCGCTAATGCGCTATATGATTTTCATATTGCACATTTCATTTAGATGATAAACAGCCAAGAAAAAGCATAGATTTATCGAGAAGCTCTTGACAAAAACTCCTTTTATTATGAATAACTTCAGAGCGATACTAAAAACTATTGTTCATTAAAAATCACTCGTTTTTAGGTTCAAAAACCCAAGATTAATTTTAAATACAATCAAATCCCATGATTTTAGCTTTAATATTATGAAATTATAATCACAAATGCTAATGGTATATCTCTGTGGTGATATTTTTGGATACAAAAATAATTCCTATAAAGATGGCACAACAATGCTAATTCGAATTGGGTCTGCGATTTTAGCGAATTAACCCATTTTTGCCAATTCGCTCATCCATAGATGGAAAGAATTTTTACAAAGAGAAAATCGATTTTTCGTTTTATTTATTTTTCTCCATCAAAAATCTGAATCATCGAGGCTCAAGAATTGGTTATCTACAAAGCAGTAATGTGTAAAAGCATATTTAAATGGTTATTTTCACCATCCACTTAAATATTGTTGATAATTTTTAAAAATATATAATTTTGTCTGTGGCGTTCGCTATTTCACAAGAAATTGATTTTTGAAATTTTCATAATTTTGATGTATGGCAGAGAAAAATTTTCGATATCTTTATGAAATACAAAAGCGGATTAAAAACAACAAGATGCTGCTCAACGAAGTCGAAAATGCAATAAATCCAGAACTGAAACGCTTCGATGAGGAAATTTCAGAATATTTTAATAAAATTCAAGTTTCAAACAAGATTATTTACGCGATTTTGAACATGCCTCCAGGCAGTTCAATCACTGAACAAATCAAAGTGATTCAAGATTCATTTAATGTCTCGAATGATTTCGAAATATGCGAAAAATTACAGGCAACAATAGAAAAATCCATCGAACATATACAAGAAAATGCTTTGATAAGCAAATACACCACTTTTTGCGTAATTCCATCGTTATTTCAATATATTTGGTGTCGAGAAAGCGTTGAAGCCTATTTTAATTTCATCAAAGATCTTAAAAATGAAGACAAAATCGAATACATCAAGTTTTTGATTACACACCCATTTATAATTTCATATTTTCGCGCTTCAATTCAGCCAATCTTACGTAAATTCGATTCAAAATGCGAAGATTCTGTTCTCAAAGACACAGTAAATTCATTGTCAGAGTATATGAAACTTCTTCCAGACTTTTTCGTACAAATATTGAAAATACTTGAAAATCCACGCGAAGCTTTCTTTGAAGTCTTTTTAAAGTGGTACATTCAATACCCATATCTATTTGGCTGCTGTTCATACGAGTTTCAGCTGTATAACACACAATTTTTGAACAAATTCGTTGATCAATTAGAAGAATACTTTAAATCAGAAGAAAGTGGATCTTTTATTCAAAAGCTCCTTAATTCTAAGTCAGTAGTTTTAGCTCCATCAATGAAACTTTTTGAGGAAATCGTTTTTGAGCATGGAGATCGATTTTTGATCTCTAAAGAAGATTCACAGTTTTTAAGCACATTTGTTGAGTTTCCTATTAGTGAGGACACTATATTATATAAAATGGAACCAATAAAACCTCCTCCAGAGCCATTTTCACCGCTTCCAGCTTTTGTTGATGTTGTCATCAATCTTTTAGAAAATTCGAAACTCATTTTAGCGGAAGGAAAAAATTCTTCTCAATCTGCAATTACGCAAATTGTCGAACTCGGATGCCCTTCAATGCTGAAAGAAATAGACAGCATATCAAGCGATTTATCGAAATTATCTATTATTGATTTATGCCAAATGATTGAGCAAAAATTAAATGCGCAAGAATCAATTATATATTCAAAGATTAAGGAAACTGTTGCTCGCTATTCATCGCAGTCTTCTCTAATTCAGATGTATACTAATGTTTCAAATTCCATTATAGAGCACGCGAGAGTTCTCGCATTTTTAGAAAATCCTCTTGTTCCAGAAACAATAGAATGCGCAAAAGCTTTGGCCGCACTTAATCTCTTCGACAAATTCATTGCTTCAGACTTAGACACAGCCGCTTTGATTGATTTTTATAGTCTCGACTTGGTTAATGATACAGATCCTTTCATCAGACAATGCAAGCAGAAAACAGAGGATTTGAAATTCTTTGATCAAGAGATGTCTTTGATTGTCGATAATTCGACGCCTTTAAAGATTTGCGAACACATTATCGTAGCTATGGGCTGGCTAAGTGAATATGTGTTCTCACAAGGAATTGAAGAAGCAGGCGCAGATCAAATAGTTCCATTGACAATTCTTGCAATTATATGTGCCAAACCACGTCATTTAGCTTCTATCTCATTAATTTTGCAGAATCAAGTGATGCCTATTAATGAAAAGACACCAATTTTTACTCATACAGAGTCTTTCTTCATATCAACATTTCTTTGTAGTGCATCATTTATTATTGATAAGTTTAAAGAAAAGTATCCACAAAGCACAGAAGAATAGATTCAAAAATACATGCAGAAGTTATTATTCTCATCGATTTGTTATAATAAAATACTATGAATGATTTATCAACATTATTTGAGAAATTTGCTGCGTAATAAATCCTGAAAATCTTGTATAATACCGCCTTTAAGGAAATAACAAAGCAACTATGCGAAGTTACTTAATTTCATGTAATGATCTTTTCAAATAACCTATTTTGTCAGTTGACAAATTAACTCAAATGAGTTGACAAACTTTTGGTCATTTTGACGAATTTAAGAATTTTGACTAAACTCATCGTTACTTAACAAGTAACAGCTTGTCAAGTTGACACATGAAGTCGCGAATATATTATTCATAGATGCTAAGCCCAAACAAAGCAAAACAAACACCCAATGAATTAATTTTGTTGCAAAAGTTTTTTATTTCATTCATTTTGATTGATAACAACCACAAAAGAGCAAAGCAAACACACGTCCACTAGTTTTGACACATAAAGAATCTTCCAGCTGATTATATGATGATCTTAACAATAAAACAAAACATTTATACAAAACAGAGAATTTGTCAATTTGACACATCTTATAAGATTAATTCAGCTTGCTATCTAATGATTTAAAACAATGGAACAATGGAATCTATCCTATGGAAGTCACATTCCGGCTTCAGGCTACTAGAGAATTCTCTTATATTCCAAATCCAGATAACTACGTTTGGGATGACAACATATCGAGTGGGCAGAGAACTTACTAATGAAGAAATTACTAAGCTCTATCAGATGGGCAAAGAGATCTGTAAAGAGATGCTTAAGAAGAGCAAAGCTAAGGAGAGAGAAGCATTAGGCGAAAACTAAACAATTTTTGTGATTTTTCACAAAGTTACTTACAATTACTTTCTTTACTTTTTGCAAATTACCATAATTATGACATATTGGAGATAAACCTCCTTTCTTTTAGCGATATTGAATTAGAATCAATTATATTTTTAAAAAACAAAAAATGGTCACTCTGGGGTTCGAACCCAGGCCCTCGCGGACCAGTGCCTTAAACTGGCGCCTTAGACCACTCGGCCAAATGACCTTGACGACTTATTTTCATTTTTTATATCCCACATATTAAGAGCATTAATCTCATTTTTTCACATTTTCGGTTTTCAAATAAGAACAGTTTTTAGTTATCAAAAACAACATTATATTAACAGTTTATTACATGCTGAAGGGTTTCCGCTGCTTTTTGCCTGATTTGATCTGTCTCTCCTTCTGATGCTGCAAACTCAAGTAATTTGATAACAGTGCTTGAGTTAAGTATAACGTGGAGTGGACGACCAAGTAACTGGGCTATATCAGTAATTAAATCAACAGTTGATGAAAGAACTTCGTGGTTCTTCTTTGTCCAACGAGAAATGAAATCGAAAAGATTGAAGAACGACTTCACCTTCTTTAAGCCGTTTCTATTCTGTGCAAGGAACGGTACAAGTTGTTTGTATGTCGAAAGCACGGAGAGGTGGAGTTTGGAAAGTAACTCTGTATCACCACTCTCTTCGTCGTGTTCTTCCTTAACGGATTTGAGTTCATCTGCAATAGTTTTAAGGAGCTCATCAATCCAGTTCATTGCAAGTTCTCCGACAGCTGCAGATATATTTCCAATGATTGTGATAATCGAGTATTTCGTTGTTGGTGTTGCATCATCTTGTCTCAGTCTCTGAATAAGAAGACCAATAAACTCCGTGATAACATTGTCAGGAAGCGTAACACCTGCAATGTATAAATCTCCAAGCAATAGTGCTGCTGGACGAATTGATTTTGGATGATGCGCACCGCTTAACAAAGGATACATCAATGGAAGTAATTGATCAACATATTTAGCAAATGTAGGGCCGACAGAAACAGCAATAGCGCCCATTGCTGGTAGCGATTCTCTGACTAAATCAATATCATTTGCTTGTATGATCTGTAATAACATTTCCATCATCTTGTCTTCAATTGGTATAACTAATTCTCTGTGAACGAATAAAATATTCTCAACGACACTGCAAATCCAGATCATCTTGTTGACTGTTGGACCAGAAATATCGCGCATATGGACGAAAGGCATCATGCTTGCAAGCTGATTCAAAACTCGCTCAAGAACAATTCCGCATTCTTGTGAAGAAGGCTGTGGAGTACTTGCAATGAGTTGCGTTAATGCAGAGAAAGCGTGATCTGATGCTTCAGGATATGTATCAGCCATGTCACACAAAAACTGTGACAAAGTGCCAAAGTTCTCAGTTAAAACTGATAAATCACCAGTGTCTTCTACAGACATAATGCAGACTTTGAGAAGCCAGCAAGCTCGGTCTGAAAGTCTTCCAGAAGAAGCAACAATTTCTGGAAGTTTCTGGACAACAATGGAGAATCTTTCCGGAGTCATTGCAAGATCAGAGAATTTCTGCACACAGCGTCCTAATGACCACATAGATGTTTCCTTGACAATCGTTGATAAGTCGTCGAGCATATTCACGAAAATTGACATCGTATTGAGAATATTTGAAGGAATAGACTTGAAAGAAGGAATTCTTAAGCAAACTGATGTCATAAGAACGGCAGCGAACCTGAATTTCCACTCAGGATTAGAGATGTTGGCTTCAACAAACTCCACAACATTGTCACGCTGCTGTTCACCGACTGTACACGCTAAATCAGCCAAAGAAAGAAATGCAGAGATTTGAAGCGAAAGTTCTAAAGAAGCATTTTCTTCAATGGTAAGAGTCAGTTCAACAAGTGTAGAAAGAAGATTATTGAAAACAGCAATCGAAAATCCGAGGAAAATATCAAAATCTCTGTGACGTTGCTTAATATGGCTCTTGTCATCTGCCTGCACATCGTATTCAACTTCTCCAATGAGTTGAAGCACTAAACACGCTTGTTCGATTCGTTCTTCATCTTCACTCGTTAAATTTAATCCGATAAGTTGAATAATTTCGTCTCTATATTCCTCCAAAAGAGGATAGAAGTAATCGATTACTTTACACAGTATATTGAAGCCTTCTTTGTATAGAATTGGATTTTCTTGTTGAATATAAGCGTAAATCGTATTCATTAATGTGTGAAAAACTTCTGGAAATGAAGCAGCTCTGTAGAAAAACGACAAATTTCGAGATAATATCAATGCTGCGCGATGTTGTAAGGTTTCATCCGACGGATCATTCATTTGAGCTAAAATTTTCTGGAAAAGGACAGGCGAAAATTGGTGAAAAATCTGATCTTTGCCGCAAGATGGCAAAAAATCGATGCAGCATCTTGTAAAACACAAAAATACTTGAAGAGCGGCCGCACGTTCGTTTGGCGGGCAATTTAAATCTGTCTTTTGTAAAACTTGTGATATCTGTTGATCGTAAGTATCCAAAGGAAACTCAATCGCGAAAAATGCGCCTAATAAATTTGAACATTGGATTGAAAGCTCTTCGTTGGAAGAATTCATTCCTGCGATAATACCCATTAAGAAATCGTTTCTTATATTTATATCAATTTGACTCCAATACGTATTAAATTCTCTTTGAAGATCAGAAGTCCTTTTATGGAAAAATCCGTACAAAAGAACTGCAGCGTATGACTTGGAAGGTCCAATAATCGTTGTGTCGGATATAATTGTTATTAATAAAAACATATACAATTCCGGATTCGACTCTCTTAAGTCTAAAATCCATTTCTCTGCTGGAACACGAATTGATGAATCGATGCTCCTCAAGTTTTCAAGGATAACTGTTGATTCCGTGAGAAGTTGAGGAGTTAAAAGATTCATAAATTGTCAATTTTTTGTAAATTCACACAATCATTAATGATTTTGAACTTAGATATTCAAACTTAGCATCCCATCTATGAGGCAAAGCTATTTCATTAAAAATTTTGTTTGAAACTTAATTTTTAGTCGACTTCTTTAATATCAGTAAAGTCATTAAAAAAATCAAAAGGGATGAGTTAAACTCCCTTGCAATGCTTCAATACTATTGCAGACATATTCAGGATAATGAAACATTGATCGGGATAAAAAACTAAGATGACAATTTTCCAGAAATGCGGTACAACAAATTTGATGATGGAGAATAGTACAGCAGCTTAGGAACTCCAATGGCATGGTCGTTGATGTTGAAATAATATTCTCTTTCTAGTGTATCAAATATCCAAACAACACATTGAAAGATTGTGCTGCGAGATCCAACAGCGTAGGTGTATGGCACACGGAGCACTAAAGAAGATCAAAAATCATTATTCAATTAATCATATGATTTTTGCATGATATTTCAGACAATGTCACTTTTCTTAACACTTTTTATAACAAATAGGGGAAGTTCAAGCTAGACAAAAATTAAACAGAGGAAATTCAAGCTATGGCAAAACTGGGTATAATAATTACCTATGATTAATTTTTCATTAATGACCAATAAAGAGAAAGTCGTTATAGAAAAAATATTTATTATAAGTATTAATTCATTAATTAGGGCAATATTTCGATTGAATTTCTCGATAGAGTTATCTACCCTCATCAGATGCCGTTGTTGTATCTATGTTTATGGTTTTCATCGATTGAAAATCTATGCCCTTGCAAGTAACAAGGAAATCATATACTGTCCGTCGATTACGCAGCCATCATTAAAGGAGAGAGACCTCTATTATTTTTATATTAATGTCCACTCCTGGAAAATTGAAAAAATATTTCACAGCTTCAAGATTACCATTTCTGCAAAAATATATAAGAGCTGAATAACCATATTTCGAACCTTTTATATTTGGATCTGATCCACACTCGAGCAAGATTTTCGATACATCGAAATGATCCTTATCACCAGCAAAGGTTTAAAGCGTATGGTCATAGTCCGAAATCCACGGAAGTTTTCAAATATTTTGTCCCACCCTTTGTCTATTATAAATTTCACAGCTATTGTATCATTCTCTTTCGCACAGTCTAGGGATTGAATAAACTGTGGAAAAATTAAATGATGCCATAGAATGAAGCTGAGATAGATTTTTGCTGTATTTCAAATAAACTCCAAAACGAGCCATTTCATTAATTAAATCTTGGTCGCTGACTTTAATCGAACCATACATTGCAACAAGAAGCCCACATATCTTCGCGATTTCTGATATTTTGTTGTTTGTTTTGACTCACGAATGTGGAAATTGTTTTGAAACATTCTTTTATCAGATACCAAGCTGCTGATTCAGGAAAACACCTTTTCCCGGTCTTCTAAAGAACCAGAAAGAATGTTCTCGATTTCTTTACTCATTTATGTCAAAATTTCCACATCACTTTCTTAATCGTCTGCATTCGATGTATAATTTTGTTATTTAGCGTCTCTATTTGATGTTTACAATTCAAGCATTCTCACAATCTAACATTATTTCTTAGTTAGAGTCAAATTTCAAAATTTGAAATTTAGGCATCAAAAATAACCTCTTTGAAAGTCGCGATTTTTTCTAGAACTAATACTTCTAGGCAAGAAGGCGAACTATTCGTAGCGGATATCGGAATTATTTTCTGTGCTGCGTCTGTTTCAATTGTCAAACACATAGTATACCCTCTACATCACTTAGATAATTTTAATATTACTTTCAAAATATGTG
>JALKBU010001222.1:0-14309 GCA_023091735.1 Trichomonas tenax | reverse complement strand
CGATATTAAATTTGAACAAAGAATTAAGTAAAATGTTTTACATGAACGACAACGGTATAAACACTAATTTTCAATTCAACACACCAACGTTATATACTAAAAAGTTAAAGATTAAAGGCAATTATGCAGATGAGATTTTAGGTGACGGCGCATTAATTACCAAAGATTGGCTTAAAAATCATATTGAAGATTTGATTGATATCGACAACGAGTCATCAAAGAAATCATTTTTTAATTTTCTTTGGAACGCGTTCAACACAGGTCTAACTGCTGCATCATTTACTGCATTACAGTTGCAAGTAACAAAACTTTCAGCATTTATGGCTAAAGCAGAAGGATTGGACACGTTAAGGGCTGTATTAAATACAATATCGACGGGTAATGATGTTTTCAGTAGCTTATCAACATGGATTCAAAGAATTGATGATTTCACACATACAATCAAAGGAATCGTTAATGGTTTAGAGGATAGTATAGGTGTTACCAATAATACACTGAATCAATTCACGACTTTCGTTAATGAAACTAACAGAACAACACAGAATGCAATTTCAAGTGTTGAATCACTAACTGGTCAGGTAATGGATAGTCATTTAAGTCTATTTCAACGAGTTCAATGGTTCTTGCAGAATTTATCACATGTTGGTACTAATGTCGTACCTCGTAGTGTAAGATTAAGAGATGTTGATGAAAATGAAAGCCCTGAAGAAGAAGTACATGAACTCACAATTGCTGAAAAATTTAATAAATTATATCCTCGTTACGGTGTGTTACTGAATTATATTAATAAAGTTATAAAAGATAATAACATAACGTTTGAAGGTACAGAAAGAAATAATGATTTAACTATTACATTCACAGTTGCTGAATTGTTGCGTCAGATATGTTTAATTAATGATAATATTACGTCTTTCACAAAATACCCCGATGATCACGACACTGAATTTTTAGAAGAAACACAAGAACAGACAAATATAAAAGTGGGTAAAATATATACTCAGGAAATAAATATTAATGATAAAGATTTAATGACAGAATTAAATAATAAGGCAAATGTCAACCATGAACATCAAAACATCGAACGCTTAACGGTTCATGAAATTAAGGGATTTATGAAAGAAGGAAGAGAAGGTAAAATAATTAAAAATGAAGATGGAACTGAAACTATTATACCACCAGAACCTCCTACATATGTTATTCCTGAATTCACGGATGGATTACAAACAAATGGTATATTAATTAAAAACAATAATGAGATAATTGATGTTCAACAGTCATTAAACAATAAAGCAGATAAAGTAATTACCGATACCTTAACTTCAAATTTAGCGAATGTTAAGAATGCATTGAATGATAAAGCCGACAAGGAACAATTAGATTATAACACTCATGAATTATCGTCAAGAATTGAACAAGGAATCATTGACGTTAAGAATAAATTAAATGATAAAGCAGATAAAGAACATGCACACGAAATAACAGATATTAATGGGTTAAACGAAAAATTAAAGGAAATAGACACAGCAATAAATGCAAATGAAATTAAAGTTGATGATGTAATAATTAAGCAGGTATTAGGAACAGATGCACCTTCAACTAATCCTGAAACTAGTGTTTGGAATTTATTAAAAACATTCAATAGGGAAATAATGAATTTAAAGAAGAATGTATTAAATTCTAAATATGAAACATTAATGACAATTTATCCTGTTGGTTCAATTTACACATCAATGAATAACGTAAATCCTGCTCAAATATTTGGTTTTGGTGAATGGGAGCCAATAGTCGATCGTTTCTTATATTGCGCTAATTCATCAAGAGAAACAGGAGGAAGTAAAAAGATTTCAGTAAATAACTTACCTTCACACAATCACTACTTTTCGGGTTCAACATCAACGGCAGGAGATCATACTCATTTAATCAGTAATAGAGGTTATTACGGATGTGGTAACGGAGGAAAAGAAACAATTTCACGATATGATATTTCATCAGATAACAGAGAATATAATACGGGTTTAATCATTGATCATGCAGGAAGCCACATTCATTCAGTTTATGGAAACACTGCCGACACCGGTTCAGGTACTGATTACATGTCTCCATACATTACTGTTTACACGTGGTATAGGGTTAATTAAATCCAAATAAATTTCTCTCATTTTTCACTAAAATTATTTTTCAAATTTCTGACTTCATAAATTCCTTTCGCTTTCTTTTCTTAGTTAGTTAGTTAGTTAGTCATAAATTATTTTCAAAACTGAATACATTTTATAAAGTCAGGAATTCCAAAATAAAATTAACGTTAGTTTTGTAAGTAATTCAAAAATTTATTTTCTATATGGGGGGAACCTAACTTGTATAACTAACTCTGTCGTAAATATATTTAAATATATGTTCGCAGCAGCCACGGCGCAGTCGTGGATGGTGCGAACATATAATTACTAACTGTAATTCAAAAAAAAATATTTTCTATATAGGGGGGACCTAACTTGTAAAACTAACTCTGTCGTAAATATATTTAAAAAGATGTTTGCGGAGCTCGAGGCGAAGACTCGAGGATGCGAACATCTAATTACTAACTGAATACAATACCGGTTTTATCATTGATCATGCAGGAAGTCACACTCATTCAGTTTACGGAAACACTGCTGATACTGGTTCAGGCACTGATTACATGCCGCCGTTCATGACTGTTTACGCGTGGTATAGGGTTTATTAATAAAACATTTTCATATTATTATTTTTCAAATTTCTTAACTCATAAATTCCTTGCCGCTCTGCGGCTTAACCCCGTAAGGGTTTTCGCTTTCTTTCATTAGTTAGTTAGTCAAAATTTTTTTTAACACTGTATAAATTTCTCTCATGACCACTAAAATTATTTTTCAAATTTTTTAACTCATAAATTCCTTTCGCTTTCTTTTCTTAGTTAGTTAGTCAAAATTATTTTTTTAAAAAAAACTGAATAGATTTTATAAAGTCATTAGTTTTAAAATCAAAAATAACGTTAATTTTGTAAGAAATGAAAAATTTATTTTCTATATGGGGGACCTAACTTTGTACTACTAACTCTGATGTGTAAATATATATCATTAATAACTTATGAATTTACAAATGTTGTTTTTATAATTTGTGAACTTCAGTAATTATATAAAAAGTTGTTCGCAGAGACATAGCGAAGACATGTTGAATGCAAACATCATATTACTAACTGGGCTACACCTTGATCATGCATGCAATCTTAAAAATGATATTATAAAATTTCATAAATATGTTATATGATGCCATATAAAAGTCCAAAATGATACAGATACAAAAGTCATTTATACACCAAAAGATTAATGCTCCAAATCGCATTCATATTTTTGCCTGATAATAGATTCGCACCATTTTTCTATTTTAACATGTGATGTAATTAGAGTTCTATTAGTACATGCTATTGGTGAGTAAAATACATTAAAAAAGCCAAGGTTGTGAATCTGAGGAAATTTCATAAATTTTTGAAGAAAAATGACATCATAACAATCTCAACGGTTATCATATTTTTAGTGGCAGATTATTTGGATGAGCGAGAAATGCGTTTTTCTTGCTCCAAATAAACAATCATATGACGCATTTTATCGATTATCTGGTGATAAAGGATTCAAAAAACATCTTAAAAGTATTCCTGATGCACAAGAATATCAATCATATGAAGAATATTCGAGGGAATGGAACATCTGGCAACAAGAAATATTAAACGAATTCCCTGATTGCATACTTCCTGCACCTGTATCATTCTCGTATAAATATCCAGTCCCTCCATATATTCCTTCTCCACAGGAGAAAATCAAAGGTAGTTATGCGGAAAGATTTGCAGCAAAGAGTTTCAATGTCAAAACGAGTCATCCTTATTCCCAAAATGAGCTGAAATTACAAGAGATGATTTTGAATTATATTATTGTTGATGGATTTTTCCCGGAAAACGGCCCAAGAGGTGAGAAAATTCCAATCAGTGCACATATTAAAGATGGAAATTTCTTCTCGACAATGTTAATACCGCAAAAACCAACTCCGAATTATTATAAGACCTACGAAGAATATAAAGATGCGATGAATAACTGGATCAAAGTCTCAGAGCAGTTCGCTAAAGACATTCCAAATCCAAAAAGACTCGGTGATATGATTAATATTCACACATTCGAAGACGAAAATCAACTGGATAAAAGAACACTTGAAAATATCGCAATATCGAATTCTCCGATCGATCGAAGATTATCAAACGCTACGTTCAATCCGAAAAATATCGAATTGATCAAATCTCGATTCAAAGATTTACGAAATTCTGCGGCAACACTGATTGCCAACGGAAATGTTCATTATTACATAAATCTCGATATACTGATAGATACTAACGTTCCGATTAACGATATGAAACAGAAATTTTTGTATCAATATTACATTTCCTTGAGAAAATTCATTCCTACATCAATCCAATTCAAGAAATTCAACAGCTGTCTTCAATCTGCGCTATCATACAAAGGAGCGAAAGAATTCCGATTTTCACTTCTTAAATTATCAGAAATTATCATGAACAGTCAATCATTCGACATAAAATCGTTTTTCCAAAGTAATTTATCACAGTTATATACGCTTGCTTTCTTAATGACAGAATTTTCGAATGAAAATCTTCCAGTATTCGAGGTTTTGCCATTGTTGAAAGGAGATGAAGTTGATTTAATCAATCAAGTCTATACACGTTTGTTGAAATACAATTACTGCAAAGTTTGTTTAAATTACTTCGAAAAGCGAAAATCTGGGTTTCCAAATGCATTTCAGAGTTATTTATCATATTCTAGTAAGATTTCCTCTGCAGAGAACCAATATATCCAAAGCACTGGTACGAAAATATTAGAACAAATTAAATCCAACTTAAATGATTCGAATATTAACGTAATTATCAATACATACTTCTTCATAATCTCTCTTGGATCTCCTACTGTCGATACTTTCTTAATTGATGAAACTTTACCATTCATGAATTTCGTTATTGCATTAAATGATATGAATGCATTCAAATGCAGGTCATTCTTAACGCGAGTGTTCATGAACAAGGCTGCTATTACAGCAATTATTGCAAATATATCATCAGTCTTCTCACAGTTATTATTAGACAAATTAAATGAAAATGAAATTATGGTGCAGTTTATTTTCATCATTTTCTCACTGAATGAATCAGCATTCAATCAGGATATATTCAAATTCATTCAGTTGATTATTTCCAAAGTCGCTTCCTTATTCAATAGCGAATCAGCACTTATCATGTTCGATTTAGTTCAGCAACTTTGCAACTTTACCGTCCGCAAATCAGAAGGCATCAAAGATCCTGCAGCAGTCACTCCTATATTGCAGGATATCTACACAGCAATTTCATCAATCATTCCTTTCGCTGACAACACAACTAAAGCAGCATATCTATTGAGAGCAATCTGGGAACTTTGCAATCACCCACATTCTAATTCCATTGTTTCTTCGATGCCTATCAATATCATCCAATTCATCTTTAACTTCCTCAAAGCCACAGATATTCAATGCTCATTGGCAGCATGGAGGATTACTAGTTATTTAGTTTCAATGAACAAGCAATTCAGGAGTAATGTTCTTTCTAATGAAGAACTTACAACAATTTTGAGTGATGCAGCATATCATCCAATTGATCCTTGTGTTTATTATGTTGTCATGATGATTATGGTTACTATCAACGAAGAAAACATATTCTCTGAGCAGCATTTGATGAAAGCAATTAGAGTCAATCCTCAAACGGCTCCTCAATACCAAGATATTAAGAAGATTATCATTTCACCGGAAGTTAAGCTTGAAGGTTTAATCATGAGCTTGCTGAGTCATAAGAACCTCTCTGATATCCCACAACAGTTCTATGTCTTGAAAATATTCCAATCTTTTGTTGAAAAGAGAACTCCAAGGGCCAGAACTTTATCTAATGTTTAATAAATTCGATTTATAGTGTTTTAATCATGACCATTATGATTTTATTAATATTATATATATTGGAAATTTAATAATTTCATTACAGAACTATTGTATTTGTATTACATTAATATCCACAAAACGCTGCATTGAAATTTATAGCTCTTAGCTTTTGAACTTATTTTTTTTGTTAATTTTAATAAGCATTAGTGGAAAATAATGGATTTTAACTTTCACTATTTTGGATTCGAAGAAACTAAACGAAGATAAATAAAAATCAAATGTGTAATGATATCATTCATAGCCGAGTCAGCACATAAAATTGTATGTCACGTAAAACAAAATCTGTCACGTAAGTAAAAGGTGGTATTAAATGAAGGTTAATTCAAAAAAAAATATGTGAGGGTCTGACACCAAAAATGACAGTTCCCTTAAAATATAAAAACACGATATCGGGACGAGAAAATCTTTTGTTGTGTTATCGCATATAGGAAAAATCAAAATAAAACATAAATAAGCATAAGGTTATTTCCGCATGTAAATATTTACGTGTCAATAATTTATGATGGCACTTTTTATGTGTATAAAATTTGTTGTTTCATAAAAAACACTTTATACAATAAGTTTATAGAAAATTTTATTGAATAAAAAGAATTTTTCTTTGAAATTTGAGTTCAGAATGGTAAATGAAAGCTCTGCTTCGCCCCAGAAGTCGATCAACGGATATACTGTTGAGAAGACGATAGGACGCGGAGCGTTCGGTCGCATTGTCAAAGTCACGAAGAATAATAACGAATATGCAATGAAAATACCGAAAAAAGGGAAAGAAAGGAGCCTTGTAACTGAACGCAAGTTCTTAGAAAAGCTTCAGGGTTCTCCCTATTTCCCAAAAATCATAGATTTTCGTGAAGGCTACGAAAAAAATAATTATTTACTGATGGAACTGCTTGGACCTTCACTTGGAAAGGTAAAGAACGTTGCATCATGCCATAGATTGTCTCTATCTGCAGCGATTCGCGTCGGCATCGAGATGTTACGAACAATACGTTCATTTCATGAGCTTGGCTTTATTCACCGTGATATTAAGCCAGATAACTTCCTTGTAAGAGGCTCCAGGATGTATCCAATCGTCCTTATCGATTACGGAATCAGTCGTCGATATCTCGATGCAGAGTCAGGAAAGCCAATACCTCCACGACCTTTCGTAGGTTTTGTCGGCACCATGAAGTACGCTTCGATTAATGCACACGAAGGCCGCGAACTTGGAAGACGAGACGATTTATATTCGTGGTTTGTGAGTCTTCTCGTCATTATGACAGACCATGTGCCTTGGAAGACGAACAGGAATAATAAAATCATGGCACAGACAAAGAAAATCGCAAACATCGAAAGATTTTGTTTGAAATTACCGAAACAACTCGTTAAAATCTACTACATCATCATGAGAATGAAATTCGGAGATGATCCAAAATACGATCTCATCATCGCATTCCTCAATGACGCGCTCAAAGAGTGTGGAGGATCTTGGTCGGACAAATATGATTGGGAAAACTTCTCTAAGAACCGCCTCAACAAGATCTCCTCAGTCAACATTGTTCCACCGCGTGAGGAGCCAGCGAATATTCCAACAAATCTTCCATCAACGAATATTGAAATTCCAATGAAGACGCCAATTCCTATGATGCCAAGGAATGCACAATCTCTAGGCAACAATTTCTCAAAGACACAGTATTTCTTCCAGCTTCAACAACAAGCGCAAGAAGTAACTGACGATTCTGAGGATTCTTACAGTTATACGACGTCATCAGCGTGCTCGACGTTCTCCTGGTCCGCAAGTAGAAGATTCTACACTGGTTCACACACATCAAGTATTTCGATAGAATCAGAATATTCATCGACATCAGATGACTCAAGTGAGTACGCATACACGTATTCATCGTCTTCATCATCTTCTTACTCGCGTTCGGACAAGACAGACACTGTACAAGGCTCAAAGACGATTCCTTTGGCAGAAGAAAAGCCAAAGCCACAGGAAGAGAAGCCAAAGCCTGCAAGAGCTCGTCCAAACGCTTATCACGACTCAATCGAATGCCTCAACGTTATTCCAGCGACACCGAAGAGAAGGAGGAGGCAGCAGCACAAGTCAGATCCTTCTGTTTTGTCAATATCGAACTCGAAGGCAGCACTCAACGAAAATCGCAAGTTCCACATCAGAAGCCACGACGAAATCAAGCAACCAGGCGAAGCAGACAACTTCGACATCAGTTCTAAGAACTTTGGAGATCCCAAGTTCACCAATCTCGTCGGAGATTACGGCCGTAGAATGTCAATGGTTCCGAGATTGCAAAGCTCAACAGATAACTTCGCCAGGATTCCTGGTGTTATATCAAGGAAACCTCCACCACTCCCACCAAAGAAGATCTATTTCAATCCTATCATCCAGAGAGGTGTTCCTTTCTCGCGTCAGCTGACTTATTCAAGACTTGATGTCAAGGCAGAGGAAAATGTTGTCAACGAGCCTCCTTCTCCAATTATCACGCAAGCTCCAGATTCGCCAACACCTAACTCTACATTGATTAGCATGCCGCCAATGGAACAGCCATCACTAAGTGTAGAATCTACAAACATATCTGAGCCAACGCTTTCGCCAATCGAGCCACCAAAGGAAGAGCCAAAACATGTTCTATCTCCTGTTTTCACTCCAAAAAAAGAGTCATCCGATTTGATACCGAAAAACAATCCAAGTAATGGTCCACTTTCAACACCAGTGAGACGCTCCAATAATTCTCATGTCAGCTTCTCATTCGACGAGAATCCTTCAAAGCCAAATTATGATGAGGAGCCAGAGAATGTTTACTCTTCTGATCCATCATCCGATAAATATTCTGAGGATGAAGAATATAAAGCAGTCACCGGTGTTGATTTGCCAACACAACATTCATCAGTTACAACAATCGAGATTACTCCTGTGGATCAAATCATTCCACCAGAATCTCCTCTTTTGCAGATGGCTCCAGAATATGAAGGACAGAACGAATACGAAGAAGAAGCATCATCATCAGAAAGCGAGAAATCAACTCCAAAGGCTTTCATCCAATCAGTGCAGGTCACTCCACAACCAGTCATTCCAGATTTAGAACCCCCTGCTTACCAATTCTCTTCTTCCGAGAAACCAATGCTAGAAAAACAGAAACCAAAGCCGAAGAAATTCGATTTAGCGCCTCCTCCTGCTGAGCCTCCAAAGCCACCGCCAAAGAAACCACGGCCACCAGCAGAAGAAAAGCCTCCAGTTAAAGAGCCTCCTAAACATGCCAATCCACCACAACCGGCTCAAGAATCTCCTGATAAGAAGAAAACAGATAATGGCTCTGATGATTCAGAAGTTAATTGCCAATGCAGACTTATGTAAGTATATATTTTATTATGTTGATATTATTGTAAATTTATTGTAATAATTTCATTTTTAAACCCCTCTAACTGTTTGTTTCACATCAAATTTGATTCCAAATTTAAAAATTTTCGAGTCGTAATTTCCACCTTTTGCAAATTCAAAAGTCATATTTCCAAAATCCCACCAATAACTCATAGCAACTCTAATGACCCTATATTTCATGTTCCTTACTGTTATATGTGATAAAATTTCAGACAACTTGCCTTTTTATAAATATAGGGTGTCCGGAGGTGCGTGCGTATCTCAAGGCACGAATATGATAGAAACCTGCAACTAACACCAACATATAGAGCTAATGATGCACTTAAACATATAGTAATATCAAGCCCTGAATCATATTCTAATATCATGTTCGACCCTGTTTTGTAAAAATTACCCCCAATTTTTTGACGTTAAGGTTGGTTTATTTTTCATTTTTTTAATGGAATTCAAATTGATTGTTTATTATCTCGACGCCAAGAACCTAACAAAGAAAGAAATTATGGAAGAACTGAAACAGTTCTTCCCTGACAGTTGTCCTAGCTACTCTACAGTGTGCAGGATCCTCCAGAGAAAAAGATTGCAAATTGAAAGTCCGCCCGGAGCAAAATCTGACAAAATCAGTCCGTCTCAATTAATCATTAGGGCGATTCTCAAAGCACTGGAAAAACAGCCATTTGCATCAGTGCATGAGTTGGCCAAGCTCACAAAGATTCCAAAGAGCATGATTTATGATTACCTTACTGGTATAATGCAGATGAAAAACAAGCATTTAACATAGGTGCCACACGAGTTAGACCCTGAAATGAAAAAAAAATCGGGTTGAACTTGCAGCTGAACTTCACAATGAGCTGAGTGCAAACCTGAAACGCAAGCGACACATAACTATAACCCTTGATGAGTCCTGGTTTTATTTCGAGTACAGTTATGATAGCATCTGGGTACAGGAGAATGAAAAACCGCCAACAAGGCCAAAGAAGATGATTTCGTCAAAAAAGTGCATGTTGACAATTGTATGGACACGAAATAAGATCCTCTTCATAGATCTTCTTCCAAAGGGTGTCAAGTTCTGCAGCACATACTTTATTAACAATATATTACAACGGATCGTTCATATGTACAAGTTGGAGAGCAGAAGTCGTCAAACAATCATCCATCTCCATATGGACAATGCCAGCCCCCATACTACAAAATGTGTCAAAGATTTTTGCGAGCGCAACGGCATCAATATCCTTCCTCACCCAGCTTATTCACCAGATATAGCACCCTCAGACTTCTACCTATTCGGTGATATCAAAATTAGGTTAAAAGGAGTATCATGTGAGTCTGGCGAAGAGGTTTTGGAAAAAGTGGAGAAAATTTGCAAGGCAATTCCTCAAAAAATTTTGCAAAACGTTTTTAATGAGTGGCTTACAAGATTAGACTGGGTGGTTAAGAATAGAGGTATGTACTATGACTAAACTATAATCTCATGCAATCAGAATCTTTTTAGCACACTCTGGCCTCGAGATACGCACGCACCTCCGGACACCCTATATAATTAAAAAAGTTTCAAAAAGTAATAATTATCATTATATTTGAATTCTTTTATATCAATGTATTGAAGCGGATCCAATGAATTTAAATCGAATCCGTGAAGCATTCAATGCAGTTACTATTTCAATACATAGAACGTTATGTCATGATTCTATCAACATTAATTTGAATACATCTTTGTCTCATAAAAGAAAATCATTTAATATTAATGATTATGGCTTTTGTATTAGATTTTACTCAATTTGATAGCGATGCAAAGATTCTATTGGTTCGTGAAATGTGATTCAAACAGGATGTAGATCATAGATAGACGAAAAATGATGTTTTTTAGAAAATTAAACTCTGTCTTCCACCATCATTTTGAGGTGCAAACGTTCCAAAAGTGATATGCATCTGCACCAAAACAGGCAATGAATATAATACTGTTCTCAGATTTTGGATGTAAATTTGGAAAGATTTTTCAAAATTTGCTCAAATTTCATTCTTTGATGAGACCGGGAAGACCGAAAGACCGCATCAGAGCGAGATGGGTAACAGTCTCAAATCCATACAGCGAGGCATTCTTCGAACACACACACACAAATGAGCCCATCCCGCTGAGCAAGCTCAGCTTCGGGCTAGGATAAATGAGCCCGACCCAAGGGTCGGTCTACACACACAAATGGGGCAGCCCAGCGAGCCCTTGGCTCGCCTTGTGCCCATAAATGAAGAAATTTTAATGATTTCGTGATGTTTTCACGTTAAGATTTAAAGATTTTATCATTTGTGGATTAAGTTTAATTTTAAAAATATTTATTTTTTAATTATAAAGTAAATGGAAGTAGAAGGAACGTATTGCGGATTCAAGAAATCGTATTTAACGGATTTGCCGCAAACAGCGAGGAAGATTTCAAAATTATTTAATAAGAAAATTGTGAATGATGTTTGGTTTGATTTGAAGAGTGAACGAATAATTAAGAAAAATACGATAAGGAAAAATAAACAAGAATACCCTTATATTTTCATACGAAGTTCAGAGGTTTTGATAAAATATGAAAATGAGGAAATATACGAAAATACGAAGAAAATTATTGAGATAATGAGAGGAATTAAGATTGACGGAATAGTTAGGTTTATGATGAGAAAATACTTCTCGTAAACAGTTGTTATTTTTGTTTTGGGTTGATTTCGATGTCGAGATTAGGAAATGAGGTCGTTTATGTTGAAAATTTGATGAAAAGTAATGAAAAACAGTGATTTAGGGGCAAAAATGAAAGTGCACCGAGTTGATTTATTTTAAAATAAGTCACTTTTCAAAATTTGAGGATTTGCGGGAGTAAATAAGCAAAATTTGAGGATTTACTGGAGTAAATTAGGGGTTGAAAAAGTGCACCGAGTGCATCGAGTGCACCGGGTCAAAAAAAGTATAAAAAAAGTGTGACAACATGACATTTTGACAACATTTTATCGACAACAGGGGATAAATTGACATTTTCGTATTAGAAACAGTTGGTTTGTTTGTAAAATTGAGTGAATTCATGAATTTCGATGTCAAGATAAGGATTTAAGGGTGTTTATGTTGAAAATTTGAGGATTTACGGTCATTTATACAAAATGTTGTCAAAATGTCATGTTGTCAATGTTTTCCATAACTCTTTACTGCACCTGGTTCACTTGGTGCATATAAAGAAATGAGGGTAAATAACGAAAATTCGAATGAAAAGACATGAAAAACAGTGATTTAGGGGTCAAAAATGAAATTTACGACTCAGTGCACACGTTATGTCTACTTGGTGCACTCGGTGCAGTTTGAGATTTTGGGCTGTTTGGAGGTAATGATATGAGGAAATGGGGTAAATTAATGGAAAACAGTGATTTAGGGGGTAAATCTTGTGTGGAAATGAGGTTTTGAGGTCGTTTATGTTGAAAATTTGATGAAAAGACATGGAAAACAGTGATTTAGGGGCAAAAATGAAAAGTGCATCGAGTCGATTTATTTTTGATGATATAGGTTTCATAAATCCTTGAGTTGATATGATAAATCATCGAGTCGGAAAGTGCATCGAGTGCATCGGGTGCAAATTTGCCCTAGGAAATGTGACAACATTGACATTTTGACAACACGAGTGATTTCATGCTGAAAACAGGTATTTACGGTCGTTTGTACGTAAAGGGTACGTAGAAATTGGGGGTAAAATATACAATGTTGTCAAATTGAGTTTTTGGGCTTAATATTATCAAAATTTGAGGATTTAGGGCTTAAAATTCATTTTGACAACATCGTTTATAAATGGTCAGTTTTTACGTAAGGGGTTAGTTAGAAATGGCTTAATATTATGAAAATTTGAGGATTTACGGTAGTTTATAAGGTGTTGTCAAAATGTCGATGTTGTCATACTGCCTATCACCTGGGACCTGCACCTGGTGCACTTGGTGCATATAAAGAAATGAGGGTAAATAACGAAAATTCGAGTGAAAAGACATGGAAAACAGTGATTTAGGGGTCAAAAATGAAATTTACGACTCGGTGCACACGTTATGTCTACTTGGTGCACTCGGTGCAGTTTGAGATTTTAGGTCGTTTATGCATGAAAATTGATGTTTTGGGGTTAAATTATAAGTCAAGATTAGGATTTATGACCTCATATGCTTAAAATTTGATGTTTTGGGGTTAATGAGATGTGGAAATGAGGGAAAAAGGGTTAAAATTGATGAATGGTCATGTTTTAAATTGATGGGAAAAATAAATGAATGGAGGTAGGGGAAAAATAAATGGAGGGAGTTGATGAGAAAAATAAATTTGATTAGTTATAAGTAGTAATATAGTAATATTCAGTATCTGATTCCATATCATGAATAGATTTTTCAATATAATGAAAGTGTTTCCTGTTATACATATCATTGCTCATAATATCATATTTTACAGACCATCCTTTTTTCATTTTGATTGACGGCAAAAGTAATGTTGTTTTATCTGAATTTCTCTTACACGCTTCTATACAATTATTCGAATAAATCCAGAAATCATGAACCATTTCGTCATCATCATACTCTTTGTCATCATCAAAGTCATAATAAAAACCTTTATATGTTTCTTTAAATTCGGCGAAAGGAATAGGATACTTTAAAATGACATGGAAATTTGATGGTACTGTATAAGTTTTGCCATTTTTTACGAAAGTAAATCTTTCATATTCTACTTCAAAATATTTTTTATTAAGATAATAAACATCTATATCAATTCCCATTTATTACGGATTAAAAAAAATAAAAATAAAAACAAAATAGTTTAATTTGTAGGTTGTTCGTTTAATATTAATGGTTCTTCTTCGACTTCAACGGATTCAACGGTAGCGCTTAAATACATAGGACATAATAATTTTAAATCGTGAAGGTTGGC
>JALKBU010001221.1:0-14322 GCA_023091735.1 Trichomonas tenax | reverse complement strand
TCATCCTTCACTATGAGGCCACAACTACTCATAATGAAGTCTTCTTTGGCTTCCAACATTGAGTTCAATCCATTTCAACCTATTGACACTTTTCCATTTTTCCCGCAAACACGTCACTTTCCTTTATTTTGACATCCTGACTTTACATGCCAAAAATAAGTTACATGTCAGAAAAGCATGTTGTTCTATTTTGTCCCAGTCCCGAAAAAAATCAATTTCACAAAGATCTTGATTATAAAACTATATTTTATGCATACATGTATATTATAAATTTTTGAGAATGTGTACTTATGTTGGCTAAGCAATCAAAGCGAAATATAGTCGTAATTCTTAATGGGCAATTAAATTTTTATATGCAAAGTCGGCGAAACTCGTTTTTTAACTCACTGAATTAACTTCTTACTAAGTTATTGAACCCCAATGTACAAAATCATGTTGTGCATGATATATTAAAGAATTAGCTAACAAAGTCTATATTTCATTAAAATATTAGATATATCTTCCATCAAAAACATTGATTTGCCATGATGTGCTTTACTCGTTATAATATATTATATTCCCATTGTATAGCATTTTTATAACGTAAAATAGGTTGTTGTCGATGATAAATAGGTAAATCTAATGACAAATATGCTTTTTAGCTTTTTTTTTTGGAAAAAACCTATTCCAAGTGTTCACACATAAGCTCTGTGTTATTCTCCCAAAAATAATGATGATTCTTTTTTGCACGGCTAAATTTGAAAAGTTTATTACCTTGAATTTTTTTCTCGTTGACCTTTTTGAGTTTTGCGATTGTTAACGACTTTGCATATCAATTTTAGACAAGCCAATTCTTAATTATTTTTATACTATCTAAAAAATAAAATGATAAATCACATATTACTTGATACAGCAATATGCAAATCATATGTAAAAGCATGAAATCAAATGTCATATTATTTGATTGAATTGATAAATTTCATTTGATGATTAACTCTTACTCATTTTAATACATTATATACTACATATAACTATTCTGCAATGGAATGATTTTTTCCAACGAACACATATGTAGTTATGATTAGAAAGAAAAAAATACAATTACATCGAGAATCGAACACTCGACTAATATGTCAAAAATTTACTTTTTCCATTAGACTAATTTGCCATGTAAATTTTCAAATTACAAATTTTTATTTAATCAAATTCCAAAATTATGCTCTCTATAACTTAAGTTAGTAGTGCTTAGATATTTTAGTATGAGCATCTACACTACCCCCTGTGTCTACCATTAAAGTTACAATGAAATTGAATCTGGGAAAGGGAGTGTCACAGCCTTTAATCAAATTTTATAATTGAATAAAACACAAAACCCGCATTAATTTATATCAAAATCTTCAATTATTTCTATTTCAAAGACTGTTTTATAGAGATTTCAGATTTATAATCAATAATTAAATACAATTTATTTAGAATCTTTTGGAATAACAAATCTCGGACAGAGGTGATTAATGGACAATATCCAGAAATCGGCAAATTTCTGTGTTTCTTCTTTCAAGCCATTGATTGTTGACTCGAATCCATTGATTCTTTCCTTCATTTCGCCTTGATATTCTTCAAATACTCTGTTTCTTTCAACAATGACACCTCTATGCATCGCTGTATCAATAGAAGTGATAACAGGCATCACCGAAGCTTCAACAGCAACTTTAGCGTCTGATTTCTTCGGCTTCTTTGGAACTTTCCTTCCTGAGCTTTTCGCGTTCTCTTTTTGATCCCGAGACTCGTTTTGCTGCATTGAAGAAATTGGCTCCATTGTGAGGGGCAGCGTTAGCCACTGCCTCACATGGAATGGTCTTTCTGGATCATCAGGAAGCTGCATATTTTTGCGTTCTTTGTCTTTGATGAGCGATTTAAGAGTCCTTCTTTGCTCGTTGTCGACAGGACCTGGAGTGAGATCTTCGAGAAGAGGGAACTTATCGAATAGAGACATCAAAGATTGCGTGATTTGAGGAATGTGAGAAGTAAACATATTCATAACACTCTTTTCGGTATCAATGATTGTGTTTTCATATCCTGTTATCAAAGCAAGTTCATTCTTTCTTCTCTCATCTTCCGCTGTATATAAATTCTTGAGAATTTGAATGTTATTGCTATCAGACAACTTCGGCGATAACATGTTCTTGTGTTCATCACATTTCTTTCTGAGATCGGCCATCTTTTTCTGGAATGTTTCTTTAGACTCAGCACTCAACACTACGAGTTTGTCAATATAATATTTATCAACAGCATCATAAATCAAAACTGTTGCTTGTCTTGTAAGTGCCAAAGACTGGGAAACCTGTGTTCTATACTTCAATTCCGAACTTGCGTAGAGCTGTGATGTGTTTTCTATCTGTTTTAGCCATGCTTGCTTTAAAGCTTCGATGCATTCCGGTTGATTTGGTTTAATTTCGTTAATTCTCACGATCGCTGATTTTGATATTTTGAGTTGAGTGAAATAATCTGTTATCGTCTTTGTCGCTCCTTGAATCAGATGATTTCCGATTTGATCAATTTGTCCTTGCATTGTTCCCATTGCGTCTTGATCTGAATTTGATTTCTTTGATGAGATCTTTGATTTTGCAGTATTTGGTTTCTTTCCTTGTCTTTTATTCTTTTTGTCTTTGTCGTTTGAATCTTTGTCATGATCTGTGTTTGTTACTGCCATTTCTAAATCAATAGAGAAACCAATTGGATCATAAGAAATTTCGCTTTTCATAACCATTAAATACTTTCCACGCTTAACCAATGCAATTCTTAATCTTTCGATGGCTTCGAATTCTGTGATGATTAATTGTTGAGGTTCTTCATCAGATTTAAGTGCCTCGTTGAGTTGCTCAATCAAAGAGTCTATTTCTTGCTCCTGCTGTCTGTTTCTGAAGCATAATGTATCATATTTCTGTTTAGCAACATGTTGTTGTGAATTAAGAGCTTCAATAAATGTAACATCAATTGTATGCTTAGGAATCAATTGCTGGAACTCTTCTGATAACTGCTGATACTTGTTGTCTATCTCTGTTGATGCGCTGTTGATTTTGTCATTTAATGCATTGTAGATATTGGAAACTTGAGCATTCATCTTGTCAAAATAGGCCATTGCATTTGTACGTTCATCATTCGAATATGAATCTTGTGCTAAAACTGTTTCAATGAATCTATCATTGATCTGCTTAAATGATGATTCTAATCCTGTAACTAATTCTTTCTGTTTCTTCTTCTCTTCATCATAAACTTGCAAGAAATGATTTTCGTTAATCTTAAACTCTTGCTCAAGTTCGACAAAATGCTGAGCAGAATGAATTTCAGATATCTTTCCAATAAGAGGTCTCATTTGTTCAATCTTAGCAAACATAGATTGCTTGTATTGTTCTATACTTGGTTCTATGATTTGAAGAGTCTTGTTGAATGTTGCTGCAGAATGATGGAAATGTTTTTCAAGAAGCATCTTTCTCGACTCGATTTGCAAAACGCGTGTTTTCGCAGTATTAAGCTCCAACTGGCTCAAACGTGGAGCATGTGTTCTCATTCTTTCGTTAAGCTCGTTTGCAGCCTTGTTACGCTCAATCTTGTATTGAACAAGATAAATAACATCAGTGAAATGATCATTCAATGAACAAATCACTTGTTTTCTAAAATCATTCACCCAATTCGCAACTTCTGTGTTTTGAGGTGTGTAGACCTCAATAGCAATATGATCATCAATTTTAGGAATAGATGTAGTGAGATTGAACTCCGGCATTTCATATTCTTCATCGATTGCGCCTTTCTTTCCTTTTGCATTCTTCATCGGTGATTTCGCTGGTTTCTTTGGTTTTGGAATCGGTGGCTTTCCTTTGCCTTTTCCTTTTTGGTTTGCTTGGTTGTTCTGCTCTTCATTGTTTTCGGCGAACTCTGGAATTAGCGTTATTGGTTCTATTTCTTCGAATTTTGCGCCATTTAAGGCTCCGAATATGAAAATATTTAATTTCAAATCTTTCAATTTTGGTCTTCTCATAATCGCAGATCCTTTTCTTACTGATGGAATTCTTGTGTGCGATGTTACTGCCTTCACGAAACTTTCTAATTCTGGCGCTGGAACTGTTTTTCGAAGCTTCAATGCGTTCAAAAGTTCAGTTTCACTCTCTTCGAAGAACTTTTTAACTTTTTCCGGCTGCTCATCATAAATTTCAACGATTTTATCATATGATGTTCTGTATTCTTTCTCAATAGAGTCGAGTAAACCTTTGCAAACGGCCACGGCTTGATTAATACCTTTTTCATTTGCGAGAATTTGAATTTCTGCTTCTTTTTCAGAAAATTGCGTTTCAAACTTTGTAATCTCTGATTTTGACTTCTCTGTTGCTGTTGTAATATCTTTATTTGCGTCATCGAAGCATTTTTGAGTATCTGAAAGATATTTATCGTATCTTTGAACAATCGGTAAAATAAAATTATGGAGGGTTTCAAAACCCTTTCTGAGTACAGTTCTCTTTGTATCCCAGAATTTTGTTAATTTTTCGATGAAAATTGAATTCAATTTCTGCGAATGTTTGTGTAAAGGAGTCAACTCAGCAATGGCATTTGCTGCCTCTGTCTCTCCTTTGAGCTGCTGAAGCTCATTTTCAACATCTTGAAGAAGATTCGAATTCGTTAATATATTTGTGTTCAAATGATCTGTTATTTTCGTTGTAAACTGATTTATAAAGTTTGTGTGGAATTGGAGCATTTCTTCTGTCTTATTCCACCAATCATCGACATCTTTCGTTGTAAATTTATCTGGAGGCATTATAATCGTGTAATTTTGCAATATTTTCTGGAAAACCAGTGTAAATTTTGCCTGCTCCCTGTAAAAATCTTCGAATATTGTTCCATACTCGAGTTGTTTCAATGGATCTAATTTGTTTTTTGCATCATTAAAAACTGTTTCGAATCTATTTGTTCTCCAATCGTCGCTTCTCTTCAAAAACTCATCTACGTTGTCTTGTGATAATTTTTGCGCAGATTCAATAAATGTATCAAACATTTTCTCCATTTGCTGTTTATTTTTAACGAAAAGCTCATTGAGCGATTTAATTGTTGTTGGAAGTCTCTCTGAGTACTGTGGTTCGATCATAGGAAGCTGATCTTTAAGATCTGTGTAAATTTTATCAATTTGGGGCTGTAACTGATCAAAAGACTTCTGATACATATCCATTGACGTAGATTTCAGTTCATTTGCGTTGTTTAAGATATTTTTGCCGATTTGAATAACTTGCTGTTTTAAATCTTCAAAAGAAACAGACGTAGTTTTCATCGAATCGAGGATAACTTTGAGTTTTGACTCTTTCCCTTCCCTATATTGCTGGTGTTGCTGAATTAGTTGCGATATTTGAGATTTGCATTCTGTGGCTAGTTTTTGTGCAGAAGATTCGAGTGCAGCAATGCATTTTAGGTATCTGTCTGTCATCGATTTTTGGTATTCATCGTAAGTTCCTCCTTCTTTTGAATGAGGAACTTCGATTTTTTTCATTTTTTGAAATCCGTTTTTTATTTTTTCCTATAAATTTACTTACATTTATAAATTCATTCAAACTTCATATCACAGCCATTTTTAGATCTTTTAATTTATATACAATGATTATATACTTCCTATTCTATTATGTATTAAAATAACAATGGAAAATACTTAATATTTATTGATGAACGAAACACAACATTATGTTGGAATAATAAGGTTAATTTAATGAATCAATGCAATCATATATTTCTATCATTCATTCTATGATAGTATTCAATTCATCATTGCCGATGAAGGTACATGTACCCTATCAAGAATAGAAAAATATGTAACGAGAAAGAATCACAAACTGCGCTCAAGATTGAAAGGTATAAGGAAAATCTTACATGGTGAGGACGATTTCCAAACAGACGGCTATTATCGCTAGCCCATTATACATTATGTTATCTAACTTGTGTCATGAGAAATGCAAAATCCAATAATTATGAATGAGATATGAAGCTTGACACAGCATCAAAAACACAAAAATATACTAATCATATTATGTGTAAAAATCACCCCTTAATCTATTATATGAACTTCAATATCTAATATCTCAAAATAATATTCTACACCAATATGTGTCCACTATATGGTTTTAATGAAAATTACATTCCATTCATTATATTTATGAAATAAAGGCTGACTAACTAAATTATTGATTCAATTAAATAATATTGCATACAAACACGTAATATTCAGGATTTATACGATAAATGCTGAGTATATTCGAACTCTGATGTGTTTTGAAAGAACTGACAAAATTGAAAATTCTCCAAAATAATCTATAACATTAACATCTTCTCTTGTGAAATCTCGGTCCCTGTGGTCATGGGTATAAATATATCATGATAACAAGAGAAATTCATAATCTTATCAAATTCCAGAAAAATCTTAAAGTGAATAAGTATCAAAGCTTTAAGAATCTAAATAACAACAGTACCAAAAAGCGAAAAACAATGTGCAAAAGTCTCCTAATTAAATAAAAAGTAGATAAACTTAATTTGACGGCAAATTTATCAACGAACAGCGTCTTAACTTGTGAGTATAAGCATTCTATGATCAGCTTAAAATAATGGAAACATTGTCATGTCTTCACGCACTATTTTGTAAAGATGAAAAATAATATAAATCATAATGGGTCAACAAGAAGATGGAAACAGCAATTTCATGAGGTGGATTAAAAATGTAGCAAAGCAGAACCCAATAACATAAAGATTTTTGTAATCTAAATTGTATCGTCACTTGCTTTTCGATATATCAACCTTTGAAACGATTCTAAATTTTCGAGGTCTGTTCGAATTTTTAAATTTTGTCCCAAAACTTAACTTGCAACATCATAATATTATGGTGAGTATTATATTTTAATCAGAGAATTTGAGAAAAAACACATGTTTATTTTCTGATTATTTTAGGCAAGTATGAATTTTTAGATTTTAATATATATAAAAAGTATGGCTGAAAAGCATGTGACGGTAAGCATCTAAAATATACACATGAAACGGCGCGTGCAACAGATTTGCTTTGAGGTAAAAACGTGTGGAGAAACTTGTGGTTAAGCTATTGTGAATCAAAAATTGAAAAAAAAAAGAGTGTCATAAACAATCTCTATTTATTTTCGTATATTATATCAAAGATTATACTGAAATTTAGCAATAAAAAGGCTTGAATGGAAGTTCAAAAAATGAATCGAACCGATTTTTTGAAGATTTGGGAATTTAGAACAACAAATTTAAAAAGATATCTAAAAATATAATAATAAATCAACAGAGAATGCAATGACCAAAGTGATATAAGAAAAGGTTATTGATAACCCCTGCATAAATAGAATGGATTCTAAATATGAAAATTAAATGAATGATAAAGAGAAAAATTAATGTGGGGAATAATAAATTTAAGAAAAAATTAAAACCGACATTTACAAATGTCATGAAATATTTAAAAATAAATAAATGTTATAATATGAAATGACAATCATAAACAATGATAAAAATAATTTACATCTCCAATTTTGAACTCACAGAAAATAATTGTAAACTGACAATTCACAGAAACTATATATTAGATATATATGGAAAATAATGAGTTAATTAAAAAGTGACATTCATTGATAAAGTGCCAATTGTGTGAGTTCGTTATTTTTTCACGATATATACATCTCAAAATTGATTTATGACAGAAATTTTTAACAATATATCATCTACTAAAATATATGAATCTAACAATCCTAAAATAAAAATTTAAATAGGAAATGAAATATTGTGAGAACAAACAATAATATGGTCAATGTAAAATCTTCAAATCTTATTGATCGTTTTAATGAAAGAATTCTCACATGTACAGTGATTAAATCACATTGCGATCAAAATTTTGGCTAAATAACTACATTGTGTTTAAATGTAAATAATTATGATAAAATTAAGACTACCAAAATCTCCATCTTTCAGAATTTTTGAGAAATGTTTTTGATTTTTTCAAAATTGAAAAATGCTTGTGAATTTAAATACAATATTATGAATTATAGAAAAATAAAGGAAAATTTTCTGAAACTATTTTTGGGAATGAAACTGTGACAAAATTTCGCCATAGTTTGTTCTAAAGTCAATGGAACTATCATAATTTTCGGGAAATAATTTTTTGAATTTACAGAAAAGCTTACAAAAATGACTCTAATTCAAATTTCTGATTGTTTATCTCATTCACACAAAGTCCATATAATCAAGTATCAATGCTAAATCCAACGTCGAAAACGAAAAACAAAAATTGATAACTTATTTTTTTTCATAGAGGTTTAACAAAAATTTCTAATGAACAATTTCTCATATTATTATGGGTCATACTGCTCCTTCTTTTTCATCAAATCAATTTTCAATACCAGCGTTATCGTTCCTCTCAAATCTTCAAATTTATACCATCAATATTTTAATTCACCGATTGCTTCGTTCCATTATTATAATTTTTTTCAACCATTCAAATTTATTTTTTATATCCATCTTAATAAAATAATATTCTCCAAATTGATTTAAATTGAAAAATATTTTAAGAAAATCATATGTACACTAGTTTTCTTTTTCTTCATTATATCGATCTACAAATTATTATATATTGATTCTTATTTCGTTCAATTTTAATAATAATGCAAAAAACTCTCATTGTATGGCAGCGATCATTTACCTCCCGAACAAAAATGTTAACTTCAGAAATTATTCAGAACTTATTTTAAATTCATCTTCATTATGGTAGAAAACAAATGTCCAACATATGAAAATATAATCAATGATGCCGATTTCCTTCATAAGCTCCGTACTGGTGAAGAATCTATATCTGGAATTGAACTTAATGATATAAATTTCTTAAGTTACCTATGTGATAATGCTTTTGCCAGTGAATCCTATCCTATATCTAGAAAGTGTATTGATGCAATGAATGTTTTTCAAAGCCTTGTTGCTAAATATTTACTTCAAGAGTCATCATTATTTGAAACATACTTTTCATCATTTTCGCAGTCCTCACAATACAGAAGATGGGCACTTTCCAATGTTTTATCACATTTCTTGATCTCTTTCCCTGATGATGTATTGCAGTTGTTAAATAACTCAGATGCTATTATGCCAACATTACTACATCACTTGCAACAAAGTTTAGTCCAAGATTTCTTCTACCAATTATATGATTCAAATCCATTAATTTCGACAAAAATATTTTCAACGATTCTTCGCATACTGTGCGGAAAAACAGTTGCAGACGATAATATAGCGATCATTGTCAAAAAATCTTTCATTGATCAACAAAGTGCCGCATTAATACCAATTTGTCTTAATTTCATCCATCCACAACATGTTAACGTTGAGCTGTCTTCGGTCCTTGAATTATTGGTCAATGACCATCCACTCAAGGTCCTCAAACTTGCAAAGAATATTGCCAGAAATGATGCCATTTCTAAATACTGCATTAACACATGCTTCGAGGACTCTCCTTTCACACAAGTCAAAGTTGAAGCATTAACATATCTTGCAACATTTCCATCGATCAATTGCACAAAAGTCGTTAAAAATGTAAGAATACATTTCTTCAGTGAAATTACAAACTCTATGCTTCACTGTGCAGTTGTGAAATTCGTCAAAGCTGCACTCAAAATCAGCGAACTCAAAAAATCGATAATCATAAATTTCGAGCATGAAATACAGAAAGAATGCAATAGCGATACAAAAGCCAATCCTACGCTTATTGGTCACTGTTTCGCCATCAGCCAAGAGCTCGATAAACATTTATCATCCCAGCAGTGGGTGAACTTTGTTTCGAACCGACTCGATGTTTGGAACAACAAGACCGCGAAGGCGAAGAGCAAAAAGGTCGTGTCATCTTTCTCCTTCGACGAGACAGATTTTGGTGCAAATACATTCCACAACGTGAATGACTTTTCACCAACAATTTACTCGAAGTTTGACTTCACATCCGGTATCAACATTAACGATTTCGTGTCTACGGACGATGATTTGATGTTCTCAATGAACTCAAATCTATAAGGTTTCTATATGTTAGTGCTATTGAACAGTACTACATATAGGCAGAGCGCCTATTCGAATTTCTATTCAAATCCAGTTTATTTTTGTTTTGTTTGTTTGTATTAAAAAAATTTATTGAAATATCTTCACTCTTTTGATTGACAAGCGCGTTAGCACTATATGTCCTTATGGTGAAATCTTGATCCTTAATACATTATAGGGGAAATCTCGATGTTTTAGAAAGACAAGACCGAATTATACTGCAAATTCATACTAATACTCATGTTGTCACTTATTTCCCGTTGACTTATGATAGATTATGATATCATAATCATCGAAATGATAAAATTCACATTTTGAATAATTTGTTATTGCACATCAACTATTGCTATCATGTGCTTACAATCAACTTAGAGTTGCCAATGCAGATTTATTAATAACAAGCTCAATATACTACCAGTTATCAATAAATTTGCTAATTTACTTTCATATGCCACAAGATCATTATTTATCTTAGCATTACATTCATTTAACGATATAGTGATAGTATGTCGAGTTATAGCATCCGTTTTATGAGCCAAAACTGCTCTTTCATTCTTTTGTCAAGTAAAATTTCTATACGACATGTAAATATTTGTATTTGTCAAGTAAATTTATCGAGATACAAACATAAGAATGCGGCACTTACGCATTTTCCAATGGCGTATTTTTTGGGCATACCCAAAACCGTTAAGCACTTGCGATTTGTAAAATAAAAATAATTTTTTATTATAGACAGACAAAGTTAAAATGGAAGTTTCATTAAATGGTAAATATACTCCATAATAGCTCTTGCCATAGAATCAGTCATAAAATATATTACTTTCCTATCAAAAATCCATAGTGCGTGTTCAATTTTAAAACTCACCGAATTTTTTGTATGGTGCGTATAATTGATAGTATGCACAGGCCAAATAAGTTCTGAAAATCGACCAGACATTTTCAATTTTTATATAGTCTACAAAGTGTGCGCACTCAGAATTATACGCACTCAAGAATTTTTTGCGTGTTCAAATATTTTTTGCCGCAAAATAGCTATATTGATTATGCTGCATTTAAAATATGTCAAAGCGTTCAAATAAAAATGTGACATTCAATGCTGTTTTGGTGGATTTTACAGGGGTGGGTTTGGGAGGGGCTTTGCCCCCTCCCAATAGAACGGAGCGTTCCGCAAAGCGGCACGCGAGGAAAATTTGTGTATTGAGTAAAAAATAACGTACTTTGCAAAGTATAACCGCCGCATGCTTAAAAATCATTATTTCCGAAATCTGATATTTTTCTTCAATTTATTTAAAAAAATTGAAATTCAGTACGCATTTCGAAAATCCTCGAAAATCACGCCTGTGATACACCTGACGAGACCAATATTTAAAAGGGGCTGTCACCAAAAATGTAATTACATTTAGGGGGAACATCTGACACTCTATATTTTAGATGGTACAGATTCTGTAGTCCAGAGTCGAATTAGCCTTGAAAACAAGAACATCATTGACGGGACCATGAGCAAAGGCTATACTTCCACCATGTCATCCCAGTCTTTGACGAAATTATAATGTTTTGTTAAATCTTCTTGGATATCGCTAATTCGGCTTGAATTGTTATCGTATTCTATAAATATATCATATTTGCATCAACCATCGTGTTTGCGGGTCACTTTTTATACGTTATTTAAGCTTTTTCCCCATTGGGGAACCAAAAAATCGTGACAGAAGGCAAAGCCTCCGGCCACATGACAAACACAAATAAATGAACTAAAAATTCCGAACTTATCAAAAAACAAAAATGACTCTCAAATTCCCCAAAATCGCCATTTGCGATATTGAAATCGAGTGTCATTTTTCCCCAAAATTGAATACCCCAAACTAAAATATGCGTGGCGGGTATTCAATTTTGTGTCGCCTTTTGGGGAAATTGAGAGGAAAAATGGGGAAAGATGGGGATATGGAGAAAGGTATTTAGTTTTTTTTTGAAATTGAAACCATGAATTCGCGGTGAATTTTCCCATCTAATGTATGATTCCCCACAGTAAAAAGTTTCCCCATTTTCCAAAAAAAAACACTTTTTAATGTAAAATATAATTTTTCCTCATTTGGGGAATACACACAAATGAACCTCTGCTGGGTGCAAACACCCAAACCGGCTGAGATAAATGAAGAAATTTAATGATTTCGTGAAGTTTTCACGGTAAGATTTCAATTGAACGAAAGAAATAATATGTATTTTACAACAATGATTTTAATGCTTATCTGTCATTTGCAATTGATTACAAGTATTTTATTTTCAGTAAAAGCGAATGAAGGTCATACACATGAAAAATTTGATGATTTGACGATTAAAAACATTAATCCAAGAAAAGTTGAATACGAAGTTAATGGTGCAAAATTAACTGAATACGTTAGTTAGTATATAACATTTCGCTAAATTATACCTAGCGGTATAGTTTATCTAAATGTTAGACAAGGGACATAAATAAGCTAATTCTTTTAAAATTGACTTTTTTATAACTTCCAATAAAAATATAAATTCAAAATATATATAAAAATAATAAATAATAAAAATATTTTTTAATTAGTTCTATACTAAGCATACACAGTAATATACGGTGGCATGTAATCTGTTCCGGAACCTGTGTTATAAGTATTTATAAAAATAATAATATATTTATTAATTAGATATCATAATAAATAATTAATTAATATAATTAAATAATAAATATAATCAAAATAAAAATAATAATAATTAAAATAATAAATATTTTTTATCCAATAAATGTCAAGTTATATATCATAATCTAACATATGATATTAATTTCATTATTAAATTCTTGACTAGGTATGCGGTACACCAATTATTAAAGGATCTAGAACTATGATGATTAATAGTAAATATAAAAATAAAAACATATGGTTTAAAGATAGTTATACAGTTATACCTAAAAAACTTAAAGAATTTCCACAAATGTTTAGCAACTGGACCTAAATAAGTATTCCCATATATTATCAGTATTATTAGCTAAGACACAAGGTTTAGATACATTACGTGAAGTTTTAAATGTTATATCTACTGGTGGTGATGTATTTAATAATTTAGCGACATGGGTTCAAAGAATGGAAGAGTTCACACATACAATTACAAGAAAATTTAATATGTTATCAGATATGTTGGAAGATACTACATCTAATTTAGAATCATTTCGTACATTCGATTCGGAAACAAATGTTATGACTACTAATAATATTAATTGGATACAAGATCTTACAGGACAAGTAATGGATAATCGTATGAATTTATTCAGTCAAGTTACTACATTTCTTAGAAACTTATCTAGAGTTGATACTAGAAGTATTATGGCTGGAGATATTAACGAAGTTGTTGAAGAAGAAGATGTTGTAGAACCTGAACCAACAATTGCAGTTAGTAATGAGATGTTCGCATTATCCACGGCTTCGCCGCGTCTACTGTGAACATCTTTTTATATTATATTTACCGACAGAGTTAGTTTTACAAGCTAGGGTCCCCCTATATAATTAATAAAATTTTGAATACTAACAACAATAACAAAATTTATAAATAATTTCCCTAATAAATAATTAATTCATAACTTAATAAATAACCTTTAAAAATAAAGCCTCTACGCTTACATTTGGGAATTAAAAAATCATAAATTTTGAAAATTATCGTTAAAAAATAATTACTAGATAAAGTTAGTAATTAGATGTTCGCATTAGTCACGACTGCGCCGTGACTTCTGCGAACATCTATTTAAATATATTTACGACAGAGTTTAGTTTTACAAGTTAGGTTCCCCCTATATAGAAAATAAATTTTTGAATTACTTACAAAACTAACGTTAATTTTATTTTGGAATTCCTGACTTTATAAAATGTATTCAGAAAAAATAATTTATGACTAACTAACTAACTAAAAAAAGAAGGCGAAAGGATTTGGGAGGTAAGAAATTTTGAAAAATAATTTTAGTGAAAACGTATTCAGAAAAAATAATTTATGACTAACTAACTAAGAAAAGAAAGCGAAGGGCTTCGCCCAAGCCCGAAGGGCAAGGATTTGGGAGGTAAGAAATTTTGAAAAATAATTTTAGTGGTTATGAGAGAAACTTATTTGGATTTAATAAACCCTATACCACGTGTAAACAGTAATGTATGGAGGCATGTAATCAGTACCTGAACCAGTGTCGGCAGTGTTTCCGTAAACTGAATGAATGTGGCTTCCTGCATGATCAAT
>JALKBU010001220.1:0-14322 GCA_023091735.1 Trichomonas tenax | reverse complement strand
TACAGTTCAAATTGTGCCCCAAGTTGCTCCTGCGATTACAACCATTTCTATTTTCGGTTTGTCATTACTTATCTTTGTTATAGCTTTGGTTGTTGTCGGTGCAATTAATATCGACGTGCCAATACCTCCAACGATAAGGTTATTCTTACCTTACTTTTTATTCCCAATCGCGTTGATTCTTGCTGTATTAATGGTTCTTAAATCCACTACTTCTGGTGCTAGGCTTCTTCTTGAAATCAAGAAATTCATCAAGAGATGGGGTCTTAGACTTCTTCTTCTAACATTCGAATTGCTTTACATTCCAATCATGACTGTCCTTCTTTACAACTTTGTTCCAGTCAAATTTACATGCAGCGAAGAAGGATTCGTTCCAATGCGTATTCCATCAACAGATCAATATTATTTATTCATCAAACACAATCTGACTTGCGTAAATGCAAGTGAAAAGCCACATTTTACGAAGAATCCATTAAGATTACAGAAAGAACTCTCACTTGGTTTCGTTGATGATGTATTATTCGTTAATGGAGGCGTTATTCTGTTTATTATTGCCTTCATTATGATTGGCATCCCATTTTTCTGGGCTATGCTCGTCAACATTAACAGAGATTTCGTTTTCGGACTTAACGTCTTCGGACGCACTGTTGAAGAGAAATGGCAGGTGCTCGCATCAAAGCTTAACACAACAGGCATCTTCCTTTTCCAGAAGTATACAGTTATCGCTGCAAAATGGTCTGTTTGGCTGATTCTGGCCAAATTTATCATTATGATTTTGTCAGCTGCAGGCAACAACTATTATAAGTATCTTGTAGTCCTTCTCCCAATTTTCTACATCTGCATGGCTGTTGGCCAGTATTGCAAGTGGCCGTACCTCTTCAGACTCAACAACTGGCTCGATTTTATTCTCTATATCCTCAACGCAGTTTTCACTTTCTTCCCAGTTCTTTCTTGCTTTGGTGTCAATGTTGATCAAAAATTTGTATCTTATATTTCGTTTGCTGTGCTTGCTATTCCTATTTTGTCTTGCGTTTTCTTCCTTTTCTGTGGATCCAAGCCAAATGAAGATGATCCAACAGTTTGCACTGAAGAAATCAAGGAAGAACTCGAGTCAAATCCAATATATAAGGACATGAAGCAGAAAGATGGCTTCGAAGCTGCTCTCGCCTCTATGCAGGATGAGAAGGAATCTCAGCATAAACGAAGAAGAAGCACAATGGAATTTTCTTCTGATGAGGATGAATCGGAATCCAGCGATTACCGTCATCACCGTCACAAATCTCGTCATGGTAAATCACACACGCATACACATGGGCACAGCAAGGGAGGCCATCATCACCACCATTATAAAAGTTCAACTGAGGAAGAAGAGCTTGATGATAGCACAGAATATGATTATGAGGATGAAAATATCGCAGAGAATGAAAATCTCAGAGCTCTTCAAGCACAATATGCAGCACATAAGATCCCTGATCGGCCGCAAGCATCAGATATGAAGGTCGAGATTGGAAAAGGTGAACTTAACTCCATTTATGATATGAAAGATGGAAGATCCAACAGATCATTCAAAGTTAACAAAGTTATTCTTGCTGTTAGATTCAGAGACTATTATGAACTGGTTGATGTTATCATCGATGCACAAACTGTGGACAGTATCATCAGATTCCTTAACGTCTGCTGCATTTTCGCTTCATTCGCAATCGGATGGTACATCTCTGCCCTTCTTAGCTCAACAGTTGATAAAGAAAACCTTGCAATCTCACTTCCAAACATATCCTGCGTCTGGAGTGAGTATTCCCTTAGTAATACTGATTTCAATATGTCACACTGCACAACATTATTGGATTTGGCTACATCAGCTTAATTTATATTTCTTTTTGTTTTGTATATAAAATTTACTGTTGTTTTTATTTAATTTGATCAAATTTTAAAATATCAGTATGAATCAAAAACCACTATATTCAGTATTTCTATTTCTGATGAGAATATTTTTTCAAATTTAGTTGATTATTATGGGTGTTTCATGAAAGAATGGAAGTTAAGAACAATACATGGATATTTTATATTCATGCACATTCAAATTTTCTGAGCTTTCAAATGAATAATACACTATCAGGTATATGTTAATTGAAGGCGCATAATTAAAAATATAAACAAAATCGCCAATTTTCAAAAAGCAGCTTCATTATATTCAGTCTATTAGAGACCGTTTTCTGATGTTTTTAGAAGAAATAAAAGACTTCCAACGGTTATATCAATTTCTTTGAACTTTCATTATATGATCTGCACTGTTTTAATTACAATGTCCCGAATAAACCTTCGTTCGTATTTTTTAAATGCTTTTGAATAGACATGCGTTAAGCCCAAAATATCGACTAGGATGATGCTAGTGATCATAAAGAAATTTATTATGCAGCAGTTTTTTAATATTCACTTTTTCTGAACTAAATATATTTTATGAAAAAACAAAATCCATAATTATATTGTATATTATATTATATGCTATATATAGAATCAAACCACATTTTAGAATAATGACGGTAACTCCATATGCCAATAATAGGTCGAAAAGTGACAATAATGGAATAATCAATTTTTTGGAATCAAAATGAATTCGAAATTGGAATCAAAAGTGGAGTAATGGAATTAGGAATCGACCTCAAGGTCTCTGTTATATAGCAACTTATTAAGAAGTTGTTAGCTGACATCGAGCTTGTTTACATGTCAGTTATTCTTCCACTTTGATTCAACATTTTTGTTGAATAGAGAATACATTGATGCGTGGTATGATATTTGCAAGACGACAGCCAATGAATTCGATCGATTGAAATGTAGTTTTGCTTTAAAATGAAAAGATATCAGAATAAATCACTTCTAACTTTTCGATTTTTTAATCACTGTTATTGCATATGCTCTATATTTGAATTGCCCATCGATTTTGAAGATCCGAAGATTCCAAATATTTAGCGTGCAATTAAATATCTGAGATAGATTGAGAAAAATTGCTTCGCCTCATAGCTCAGTTGGCAAAACACTCCAAGCTTTAATGAAGAGGTTTGCTGGTTTGACTCGCGGTAGTCCTTCTTTTTTCCTTATTATCACAAACTCTGGATGATAATGCTATCTCAATTTGAATTGGAATTGAGGATAAAGTGATTATGTTTCCAACTGCTTGACGGTTATTCCAAAGTATTTTTGATTCCATTATTATCCATTATTCCTAATTCCAATATCGAAGTTGATTCCAAATTTTGAGAGCATTATGCGCATATCCAAATAATTCGGGTATTCCATTATTGTCACTTTTCGACCTATTTTTGGCATATGGAATAATCGTCATTATTCCAAATTGGCGGTTATTCCAAAATAGGGTCTGATTCCAAATTCACTTTATTCGCATAAAGTCACCTTTATTCCAATAAAGTTTTTTATTCCATTAAACCCCATTGTCTTTAAAAAAATTTTATTTCATTTTTATGTTTTCAGCTGTGAATAAATGTAAGGGGTGTTTTTAGGCGCTTACAACAATTGACAGTGTAGTGCCAATTGGCACAGCACTACATCTGATCTTAATTATCTTGGGAATACCTTTGAAATTGTGATGAATAAATTAATGAAATCAATTCTAATTGAATAGGATAATATATGTGAACTAACTGTTATATGAAGAAAAACACAAATATGTGATGATTTATTTGTATGTTTTATTTTTATCTCATATCATAATATGTTACTCAAATGGATGTCGCAAGCACGGCACTACTTTTATCGTAAGAAGTGTCATGATTTTATAAAAGAATATGATTTGCCGACTTTCTTATGGAGACTAAGTTTTGAATCTGAAAATAGAACCTCAGTTTATTGCATATATCAGTCTTTCACCAAAAGCAATAAAATAAATCAACACTAGACTGTGTTTAGCACTTGATAAAACACTTCACTATTTCGCACAAAAAATCTCGTGCATTGGCCTTGATTAGGCCAATGCACACATACATATTCTTACACCAAGTGTGAAATCTAGAATAAAGAAGGGTGTAGCGGGTTTGAATTCTGAGCCGGCTATCCCCCACTTTATCTGGAATAGGGGATCCAATTGGAATATCAGCCTGTGCCGTTTTGTAAACTGAATTACTGAATAAAGGACCGTCTTCAGTATTCAGTAATTCCATTTCTTCCTTATTCCGAATAGTCCACTGGCTATTCGGAATAGCAGACTCAATTGGAATTTAGTCCAATATCTCAAAAAACAGTAATAACGAGATAAAGAAATAAATAGAATGCTTTTATGTTATAGGTACATAGGTAATAACATATTACAAATTTGGATCAAAATATCAAAATTTTCTTGCTAATTAGATCAAATTACGACCAAAAGTATGTAACTGAATATGCACACTACTATAACCTGATGTGCACTAAGGTATATATCTATTATTGAAGTTGCAATTCAAGATATTAATCAGATATTGAGAAATCGACCAATCTTGATTTTGGAATAATCGTCAAAATTTTCATTAAAAAAGTTTTTAAGGGACGTTTGAATAGTTTATATTTTTTACTTTATGCCTCTTTATAGACCTATCAAGACCCCATTGCCGAACTTCATTGGTGACAATTGATACAGTATTGAACACCTCAACTGCTTATAGTAGAAATTATCAAAAATTTTTAAAAATTAAAATATTTATTCGATCTTCTAGATTCGTAATAAGCAGCTCATATATAGCATTGTTTCATCATTTGATAGTCTGAAAGTTTAATAAAAACTTTCGACAATTCTTACAGACACCTTTTTTCAAAAAAAGTCGAGGTAATTAACGCACTGTTATTCAATTAACTTAAATCAAATCTAAAAAAAATAGATTGTTACTTTTGTTAGGAACTCCATCTAGTACATGTTGATTGATTTAGCAATCAATATTTCACGAATTGAAAAAGTTGGAGCGAAAATATAGGGTATGATCGCATATCTTCTTCAATTTTTGTGAACTCTAGGAACAAGCGCCATTGGCGAATGTTATATAGTCAAGCTAAGATCATCGTAAGATAATTATTGAATTTAGACACGAAAATGTTGAAATGTGATGAAATCTCATTTTTCAAACAAACAGTTGCAGTGAACGAACAAAATTCTGTTCTTTTACGTCGCTAGAGAAGCTTGAGTCCCTCACCACTGTACTGTTTGTAGAGGCATATATCCATTATTTAAAAAGTTAGAGCATTTTTAAAGTGGAAAAATATGGTATCAACATGAGAATATCTAATATGTCTATAGCTCTAAAAATATACCATACTTATCTACACATATAATAACCATATATGGATAAATAAAAAATATACTTTTATTAATTAATTAGGGGAATATTTGCCAAATAATTTAAAAATGTAAACTATTCCAAGGCACCCCTTAAAAAGTGTAAAATTCAGTGTAAAATAATCGTGCTTTTACACTTTTTTTGACACCCTAACTTGATATAACTTCACTTTTAGGCCAAAAAGTGACATTTCGAAATGTTTCAATATATATCTTTTCTTTTTCAAGGTAAATCATAATGATTCAGTCAGTGTATGTATAATCCAAGTTATTTCTCATCAATTACTCAGATATAAAATTTGAAACAAAAAATAATTATAATTTGTGGGTCAATTTCATGCTACATCGATAGCAGATCTACAGCATACTTGGTTGATAACAGAAGCTATGAAAATCAATTGTAATGGTTGAAAAGATGAATTCAGGATGGAAATAGATCAAAAGCTGTGATACCACTGATTTACACACATATTGCAGACAAATATGGTATGATATTATAACTAAAAGACCATAGCACACATCGTTTGGAAGTCTAACTGTGGATCTCGGGTGCTCAAGGCCTCCATTGGGGAAAACCGTCACTTTGGATTCTTGAAATCTCTTGAACACCAAGATTCGTTTTTCGAAGAATCCTCTGAAACATAGCATCCCTATGGGCTATAGAATGGACTTTATCGGAATAAAATAGTTTAACAGAATTAAGTACCCTTTTTCCGGATAAACTCAATTAGGAATAACCGCCGGAATTTGTCATTGGAATAATGGAGTTTATCCGATTTGCCATAAATATATGGAATTATTGCCCCTATTGGAATTAAGACTTAAGTCGATATAGTCTATTGGAATAAAGTACCCTTTATTCTTCAAATCCGAAATAATAGGGAGACCTGTCACCTTTCCGCAACTTGATGCAACTGTAAACTATTCAATCTCACTTTTTGTTCGGTCGGATAAAATTTTGGTTTATTTAACAGCATATTCTTCTTTAAGTCCTTTTGTATCTTTGATTTCATCAAAGAAAATCATAATTTTCATTCTGGTTACCGAGATACAAATCGCATCTTTGTTCCAGTTTGAAACCATGGCGTTATCTCTTGTTGATGTATGCTTCATATTCTATATGTATCAATGCCACCATCCAAGCACGTCATTGTCGGTAAGACCGAAATCTCGAAAAATTTATCTTTTTCTACAGTGCGTATTGAGAAGATCTGATACGCTACAATGATACACATCAGCATCCCTATGCAAAATCACTATTCATAATACTCAAATCGTCACAATGATGCACGTTTATAATATATGCGAAATACAACAATTCGATTTTAAGAAACAACTAACTCACAAATACATTAACTGCGTTACGCTGTATGATTTGTGTATAGTAAGTGCACATAAATATACTTTTCGATATTTTGCATTATTAAATTAATCGAGCTCGTCTTTAATATCATTGGATTTACATTATTTGTTTCTTCTAATAAATACTATCTTATTGTATAATGAATTACAGCCCAAAATATTCACACAAAAAATCAAATGCACATATATAGATCAACTGACAATATGCATTTTATATATAGAATATATAGAAAAAAAACAGTATATATGAGCTATAAAACATGTTTATTCAAAGATATGATAAAAATCTAAAATAGGAACATATATATTTTGGACATCCACCGGTTTCTTCAATTGGACATATTCTCCCAACGTATGTAATCTCAATTCTAGATATAAATGTTAGCTATAGGATGTTTGAGTTTTTTTGAACATTGAAAAGTATAAATAGTCTTATGTATGTAATGAAACAATATTCTAACGCACGTTAGAAATGTAACTATACCGAGTAATAGCCAATAAATTGACAACATTTTTTTGCGAATTTTATATAATTGAAATAGAACAGCTAAATAGAAGCCAATATGCTTAGAACATACAGAACAACAAAAATCCGATGGTGTGTATCATGGAAGGGTGTTATTAAAAATTGGCAATATTTAAAAACAAGCCCATGATTGCTGTAATACAGAGATTTGGTAGGATATACGCTGCTTCTGCTTTGGCTATCGCTAAAAATCCGTGTTAGTTGATAAAAATATGAAATCGAAGGTTTGCATTATTTTGAAATTTTTCGAGATATAATTTGACAACGTAATATGCAATTGCTATAGCCAAGTTATCGTGTGTCAACTGGATTCTGTCGGTTTTGTTGTTTTGACGGACTTTGATTTGTATCTCATGCTGGTCAACTTGAATCGACTCGGCTTAAGACTCTTATCATCTCCACAGGATGGAATATCTGTGGTGCAAGTATGGTGAGCAGGCTTCAACGTGAAGCAAGAATCACCAAAAGTGACTTTGCAATGACGTTAACATTTTGGCCCTCTCAAATCTTGCCTAAAAGTATTCAATTTTTTCGAGCTTCCGTGACTTCACGCAAAATTGGCTCTCAATTTTGAGAGGATTTGTAAAGTTGTGTCATGTTGCGGAAACCGCTCAAGTCCCAAAATAGGAATTGCGAATCAATATAAGGTTAAATCCATTAGTAAATAAGGGTAAATTTTGGAAATCAAGGGGAAACTTTCTGAGCAATAATTCTACAATAATCGAAAAACATCATTCTTGACAAAAGTGACATATTTTGAAAAGTTTACAAAAAGTAACTTTTCTAAAATGGTTCAAATTTAGACATCTTAGCTTTTAGCATATAAATATATTATAATACTATGTATATCATGCATATAAAAACATTATGTGTACATTCCCTGGTAACAACAATAGAATTGTTCTAAAGCAAAAAACTGTTCACAAATCCTTAAACCTTATTCCTCACCAAAAAGTTTATTTCAATAAACAATATCGAGCAATTATATTATAACTAAAAGACCATAATGTGTCCATGTGCACAACATGCTTCATCTATTGCATCCTCAGACAGTAAATATATTCGTGACCGTTTGGTATTGTGAGTGTAAACACTGGATTTTCCTTTGTTGCATAGAACTTTAGATCTCCAAACAAGAGAAACGTTTGATAGTCATAATATTCTTCTTCATCATCACATTCTTTCTCTTCTTCCTCATATTCAGAAATTTGTTTTTTTTTTGGGTATCTAACGTCATAACAGTTACATTGTCTCTGGAAGAGTTTATCCCTTCCTGCAAAGATGCATCGGATTGAGTGAATTCCAAAATTGGTGAAGTCTTTGCTCAACTCTATTTTATACTCTCCAAGATCCATCCTGGAAAATGATTTGATTTTGGAAGTTGTTTCAAATACTCACAAAATTGAAACAATGTTGAAAATCAATATATTATTGGATATCATTCACATTTACATCATCAAAATAATGTTGACATTTCAATTTTTTTTGTGTGTGTCATTATCTTTTGACGTGTAAAGGAGGTAATTTTGACATGTAAAATATCAATAATTGCCTGAATTTAGAAATAATGTTTGATGCTTCTTATGTTAATCCACAAAAATTAAAAGGCGGATGGTTCGTTGGACCAGAAGAATACGAGTCAATGGGTTATACTCTTGGTCTTCCACCAGGAATTTCGCTTCCATATCGACCCGAAATATTAGAATTGGTTAAAAAACTTAAAACAACGAATGGAATTGCTTTACCTTCGAAAATACAACATGATGCTGCTGCAGCCAAACGCAAAATCATCGCTTGTAACGTTTCTTTAGGTACTTCTGCTGAAGCTCTTAAAGAAATCATTGTTAGCACACTTCTTAAGCGAAAACTTATCACAGATGAGGATCCTATTGAGAAAATCGAATACATGCCTCAAAAATATTCAGCAGTAATCGAATTTAAATCGCAAAAAGATGCAGAAGCTATGATGCAACTTGAAAGGGCTATAACTATTAACAATATTATGATGTCATTCCTTTGGCATCAAGAAAATTCACAATCATCTGAAGATTCATTCCAAAATCAGCAAAATTCGATTTCGAATCCAATTTTCATCCAAATTTCTTCAGAACAGATCACAGATGGGATGCTTAGGTCTATTTTTGAGCCGAAATTCCCTGTTAAAAATACTTATATTCCGAATGAATGTGATTTTGCTTACGTTGACTTAGAAAACCCAGAAACTGCTCATTTTGCTGCGTACTCAATCAATGGAACATATTATAATGATAGTTTAATTAAAGCAAAGATTTGTTTTGATGAAAACGAAGACTCTAAAAATTCACCGCAAAGCAGTATTTTGCGTATGCAGATTGCTGCCGGACAATCTTCATATCGCGCTACGATTAATCCCAACTTATTGAGCGATAGCAATATTCCTGATATATTAAATCCAGACATTGCTGCCGCTGTTCCTGTATCGACAGAAGTCGAAGAATTGCAACCGGTGGATGGCTGCGTGTTATATATATACAACGTTGTTAAGTCTCTTGTTCTTTATGAGCAGGATATGGTTGATGAGATTATATCAGACATGGAGCAGGAATGTTCAAAGCATGGAATAGTTTCTGACATTCACATTGAACAACTTCCAATACATTCTGAATACGCTGTTGTTAAAGTTAGATTTTTAGCCCCAGAAGCCGCAAAAAAGGCCCAAATTGCATTGTCTGGACGAAGATATGGCGGTAGAATTGTTATTACTTCAATAGAAGAGCAATAATATATGTTGTAAATAATGTATTAATATTTAAATAACAAAAAAAATATAATTACTCTGGTAATGCTGTAAACATTACTGTTGTTGTATCTTCATCGAGTTCGATTTCTTGTGGATTCTTATGCCCGTGAATCCATTGGATATCCCACATCTTCGTTTTGTCACAATTTGGACAAAATGAGCCATAAACATATGGCGAGAAATAGATATATCCGTAGATCGATAATATTATAACAATATATAATAATGATCTTGATAATACTTTGGGAAGGAGGGATTCTATTGTTGCACACGAACACATGACAGCAAATATCAGAGGAATAATGTAGTGATACAAAAACATTGAACGGGGAATGAGAACGAATGGAATATATGAAATAAACCATCCGAAGAATAAGAAGAAATGTCTATGATCGAGTTTGAAAATTAAAAGAATCGATAATATAACAAAAATAGATGAGAAATAGTAAACAAATGGATTACCTATGCATGCTATTATTATTCCATTTTCGAAATAGAATAAAACTCTTCGATCTTGTAAAAATGGCCAATATAATGGCATTGAGCCTGAATGGTGTGGTGTTGTGATCTTCATATTACTGTGATGCATATTCAGAACAAGTTTAATGATTTTAACTAATATATTACCATTAGATAACAAATTTCCTTGATATTTTCCAGGAGTAAGCATATTATTATTGCCATTTTCATCAATATACCCAATATTATCCATTTTGTTCCAAACAAGCATGAAATGAGCAGAAAATGCGAAGAAATATACAAATGCTGCAGGTAAAAGAATTAACGCAGCTCGCTGATAGATATTGATGATGTCTGGTCTGTTTTCGTATATCCAATAGATTTGAATGGCAGCTGTTAAAATTATTAAACCTAATGCCGTGTTTTTGCAGCATATTGCACACCCAAGTGTAATTCCGCAGAAAAATTCCTGTATATATAAATCCTGCGCATATAATAATGAAAGAGCGAAGATATGCAAACAAGAAAAGAAATGAAGAAGTCCATCAGATAAAATGTACTTTCCTTCGGACGCTATAGATGTATCTGCAATCAGTATAATAGCAGCAGCGAAAGATGTCGAATATGAAAAATCAAAACATCTTAAACTTAAGTAAATCAGTGGAAAACATAATGATTGGAATACAATTGGAGTGAGACGCAAAGATACATAAGAAATTTCGTTATTTTCATATATTTCATTTGATTTTTTGTTAAATCTAATATTTCCTTTATATTGTGTCATTTTTGCTATTCCAGCCATAATCAATTTTCCAAGCGGAGGGTGAATATCGAAGAAATAGTTATGCTTTATATAGAAATTTGTGAAATTTCCAAAATAAACTTCATCAAAAACTGTAGAATTAGGAGATTCTATATGATAAAGTCGTAGTGCTGCAGCAGTGAAACCCAATATAACAATAATAATGGAATCATATATAGTGAAATATCGTGTTTCAGGCATAACACATGATTTATGACAAATAAATTTATTTACATGTCATACAATAAAATCAAGAATTTTAATCATATGGATGACTTCACATGTGTATGTATAACATAAATTTAACAAAAAATTGAAAATTAAAAAAAATTTTCGCGATGGTGAAAAAAAGCTTTATAAAATCAAAACATAAATGGGAAATTACATACAAAGGGTGAATTAAGGGATAATATACTAATAACAATAAAATTATTCTTCTGGTGTTGAAAATACTTTTTGTAATGAGCTGTAGAAGCCAATAATGTTAGGCTCAACAGGTCCAAATTCTTGCAGATGAGAAATAAGATGCGATAGCAATGAGAATAATTCAGATTTTGAATCAACTTCAGAAAATCTCTTAGCATAAAGGTTACACACACCGGAAGTCAGCGCCATAGTGTGCTGTCTGTCAAACATCTTTATATGGGAGATCCAAAAATTGCATATTGTTGGAATACTCATAACAGAAGTTTTCTCGAAGAAATAAGCTGTCACAACCAACCAATGGCCTACAAACTCTTGTGTCATCTCAGGAGCGAACTTAAATAGGCTTGACATGAAACTAAATGATTCTTCTTTTGTTATTGAGTTCCATCTTGCAGGCATCACTTTTGTCATCAACTGGACAAATGTTATAAAGAACTGCTCTCCATTTAATGGAGCTCCGATCCTTGAATACAAAGCGTTGACGAATCCGCACAAACTTTCGTATAAATCGTCATTAATGACTTCAAGGAGTTCTGTTGAGCGACAAATGATCTGCTCTGCGATAGAGTGAGCGACTGATTCGTGTTTCTGGACTAATTGAGACAAAATTACAGCAATTGTTCTAAGTAATGAATCCTCGACTTCTCCTGTAATAAATAGCTCGATGAAGTACCCAAGAAGCTCCTCAATGTGAGATTCTGGGAATACTAAATCGCATTCGAGATATTGAGATAAAATTTGCATCACTGTGATTGTCTCTGGTAAAACTTTGACATTATTGAATAGCGGTTCAAGCCATTCCGGTTTCGCTTCTTGACAAGGGAAAATTTCTTTCAATGTAAAATAAACTTTGTCTCTGACATCTGAGTCGTTATCTTGCATCAGAGGAATGATTACTTCGGCTGTGCTCGCTGCATATCTCGGATCATTTAAGCATATATTTTGAAGACAAAGGACTGAATCTCCTCTTAATTCATCTTCTAAGTGTTGTAGAATCAAAGGGATGAAGTCATGTGGATTTTGTGGCTCCATGTCGATCGTTGCTATTGTTCGAATGATCTGTGCGTCATTTTCACACTGAGATAACAAAGGCATAATTATTTCGCTGACACGTTCCGGATTTTCGAGTGAAAGGTTGTGCAAAACGAACTGACACATGAACGCGAAATCAGATCCTTCCCCTGATTCGTCTTGATCCGCTAATCTAATAAAAAGCGCAGCGACGATATTTACATCGAATGGTATGATTTCGAAACTCATGAATGCTTCCATTAAGTCTATTAATGTTGTCTGATCTTGTGTCTGTATTAAGTTTGCGACTAATTCAGCAAGTGTTTCATCACTAGTGTGATAGAAGACAATTCCCAGTATAGAATAACCGTACGAAAGTGCTTTAACATTGTATTTGACGGCGAATTCATCAATCGCTGCAAGAACATGTTCTAAACCAAATTGTAAGTAATTTTCCGGCCATTTGAGGAGTATAGAGTTGATCAGCTGCAGCGATTGTTCGCATAATTTCGTTGAGGCGTAATTATCAACAATATAAATGAGTAAATGTTGTAATAATTCATCGGTAGGTAAAATATTGTGCTGTATTTGATCCTGCATGCACTGCATTCCGAGCGATGCAGTATTATCTTTCGAAAGTAAATCGAAAACAACCGAAGTCGGATTTTCATAATATTGTGAACTGTATGTACTAAACATCGTTGCGAAAAGCGCTTGCAGTTGGTTCGTTAGGACGGATTCTGGATTTTGGATGGCAGATTCCAAGTAAGTGAAAACATTTTGCAAAAAAATGGGTTTAGACTCCTCAGGAACATTGTTATGATAGTTCCTGAGCGTGGCGACAGCCACAAAACGTATATTTTGGCCAATGCTTTCGTCACTAAGGATTGCTAGGATATCAAATAACACGTTTGGCACGTTTTCTATCATATTTTGGAGATCTTTGTATATCGCCTCCTGCGCGTTTGGATTCAGCGCTGCTTCAAACATACCTTTCAAATGCAGAATCAGTTCTCCGTCAAGGAGAGACTGCATTTTTTTATTTTTTATATTTTTTCCTCACAAATCGGACAATTAAAATTTTAAGTAAATTGTGTTTTTCTTCGCGCTTTTGGGCTGAGTGTAATGTATAGATCCTATTTATATCCAAAATATCCGAAAAATCAAACATTTTAATTCTGAAATTTTGCACATTAAAATAATTTATTCCCCAAAATTTGTCATTTTTAGCTTTTAAAGCTCATCCTTTAAGCTAATTAAATAATAAAATTTTATATACAATTATCATTAATCAGTAATCCATCATTAGTTTCGTTTTTTCTTGTTTGGATTGTTTTAATTTTGAGTCAAAGTTTGAACCTAGAATTTTTTTTCGAGTCTAGGACAAAAGTGAACATCAAAAAGTGACATCGAACCTTAAAGTCGCTTTTCATGAATAAACTGTCACTTTTTTGCGCGGGAAAAATTGTCACCTTTATAAAAAGTGTTATAAATATCTTTGTAGTCTAAACAATAATGACATTTATAGATTGAAACTCCACGCTGAGTATGAAGACCATAAACGTAGTTCATTGCAAATTTTTGTTGCACTCCAAACCAAGAAACTCGGTCGAAATTATCCCTTCTTGCATGGTAAATATGAA
>JALKBU010001219.1:0-14348 GCA_023091735.1 Trichomonas tenax | reverse complement strand
TTAGCTGTTCTATTTCAATTATATAAAATTCCCAAAAAAATTGTCAATTTATTGGCTATTACTCGGTATAGTTACATTTCTAACATGCGTTAGAATATTGTTTCATTATATACATAAGACCATTTATACTTTTCAATGTTCAAAAATACACAAGCATCCTTTAGCTAACATTTATATCTAGAATTGAAATTACATACATTGGGAGAATATGTCCAATTGAAGAATCCGATGGATGTCCAATATATATATATTCCTATTTTAGATTTTTATCATATCTTTGAATAAACATGTTTTATAGCTCATATATACTGTTTTTTATATATATTCTATATATAATATGCATATTGTCAGTTGATCTATATATGTGCATTTGATTTTTTGCGTGAATATTTTGGGCTGTAACTCATTATACAATAAGATAGTATTCATTAGAAGAAACAAATAATGTAAATCCAATGATATTAAAGACGAGCTCGATTAATTTAATAATGCAAAATATCGAAAAGTATATTTATGTGCACTTACTATTTGTGATTTAGTTGTTTCTTAAAATCGAATTGTTGTATTTCGCATATATTATAAACGTGCATCATTGTGACGATTTGAGTATTCTGAATAGTGACTTTGCATAGAGATGCTGATGTGTATCATTGTGTCGTATCAGATCTTCTCAATACGCACTGTAGAAAAAGATAAATTTTTCGAGATTTCGGTCTTACCGACAATGACGTGCTTGGATGGTGACATTGATATATAGAGAATATGGAGCATACATCAACAAGAGATAACACCATGGTTTCAAACTGGAATAAAGATGCGATTTGTATCTCGGTAACCAGAATGAAAATTATGATTTTCTTTGATAAAATCAAAGATACAAAAGTACTTAAAGAAGAATATGATGTTAAATTAACCAAAATTATATCCGACCGAACAAAAAGTGAGATTGAATAGTTTACAGTTGCGGAAAGGTGACATTATTTGCATCGAAAGCATTTTAAATGAACATTGGCGGCAAATATAGAATTTTCGCTATTAGATACATCGAAAGGGAGCGAAAATGTACTTGTTAATACAACAAAGGATAAATATAAATTTAATTATCCATGCAATAAAATATACGATTGTACTGACTATAAATTGATACTTCCACCAGCAGTGTACAAAGTCGAATTATATGGAGCATCAGGTGGGTGTCAATCTGGCTCCACAAGTCTATTCCAAGACCCGAGTGGAAATTGTTTATATTCTAATGATGCAATTTTTGTAGGAACTAATCTCCAATGTACAACAAAACCGAGCAGATGTGGTCCTGGTGGTTATATATCAGGTGTGATTAAGTTAACGCAAAGGACTGAAGCTTATCTGACGATAGGTGGGCAAGGCGAGTATTCAATCACTAGAAGTGATGCTAATGGTCCAATTGATTATAAAAAACCACATATAAGTTATGGAGGATACGGAGGAGGTGGAAGTGCTGCCCTGCCTGGACTTTCTGGTGGTGGTGGTGGACAAACAAGTTTATCATTTGAAGTTAATGATTTATGGCATCGAGTTATTGTCGCAGGCGGAGGAGGTGGTGCAGATAGTGGCGGAGGAACATACCATGGACGAGATGATGGATCAGGTGGAGCAGGTGGTGGCTTGACTGCGCAAGGTTGGTGGTCAAATGGAACGTATATTGGCACTTTTCTTGCAAATTCATCATCATTCGGTTTCACTTTTGGAACTGGTGAAGCAGCAAGAAGATATAACTCGAATAATCCAAATGGAAAACAAACCTCTTATGCTCATGATGATAGGCCAGGAGGTGGAGGTGGCTGGTTTGGTGGCTTTGCAAGCCATGATTGCAATGGTGGTTCAGGTGGTGGGAGTTCATGGGCTCTTACTAAAGATGCGATAATTCCTAATGGTAATATTCCGGCCCATGACGAATTCTATACCCCTACGAAAAGTCTCCCATATGCTTTCCTTTTGCAAGGACCATATATATTTGATTTTGTGAAGCATGTTCCAGGTGTATGGGATGGGAATGGAAAAGCAATTATCACCATTTTAAAGCAATTTAGTTATGATGCATGCAAAAAATACTGCACCAATTTTAGCCGCTGCTTATACAAGCTTTTGCTGATATGTCAAGTAATTAATCTATACAATTCAACATAATTATTACTAAAATGAGTAAAAGAAAAATTTTATTGATGAATAAAAAATCATTTAAACTCTTCGAAGAAATAAAGTCCGAAAGCTAATGATTTCTTTTGGCTTGCTTTCTGTGGTCTCACATATGTTTGCATATTATATAGGGAAAAGATTTTTGAACTTGTTTATATGCATTTGTTGTAAGCATCACATGTCTCTAAAATTAAGGAATGATCTCCAAGTTTCAATCGATTTGTTATGTTAATTGTTTCTGAAAAGGTTCTAGTAGCCTGACTTTGAGCATTATTTTGCTTCAAGAATATTTTTACTTTGCAATCTATTGAATATTTAACTGTGATTTGACTATTTCCATCTACTTGAAATAGACTAAATTCTGGTATTTGAAATAGCTTATTTGATTAAACTAACGTTGTAGTATACATTGCAAGCCAAAGATCATTCGCTTTGTTGCTTAAATTTTGATTAATTTATGACTTTTGAAATCCTGAATTCAAATTTATTATCGACTTGCCGATTTACAGATCGCATTGCTCATCGGAAACTCCCAAATATTCATTCATACCAGGCTCCCCACCTGATTAATTTTGATAAACCCTACTTATTATTACTCCCATTTTATCTACTAATATTAATCCAATGCTCACACCCATAATTATGACTATTTATGCAAATTTGAAATCATAAGGTATTTCACAATAAATGACGCTCAAAATGAGATATTTCAAATAAACACGTGCTTTCTAATCTTTTACATATAATGCCAAAATGTATATAATTTTTTTGACACTTGACTTTTGTATATGCCATTAATTATGGAGATGATTAACTAAATTTGTTGCCAAAAATGATGCTGAAATTGCCAAAAAATTTTAGGTAAATTAGACAAATTTTTCAAAATAATCATTTGGAAGGAAGTAGTGTCTTTCAAGATCTGGAAATTTCCTACTTGTTTTCCAAATTCTCAACTCTAATTGCTTGGTACAAAACATTCCATTCAATATCACTCAATGTTGATGCCATGAGTTATGAGCCGTTTCTTCTGTCTCTGTCAAAAATTCAATAAAGGCACAACTTGTTTTTCTATGTTCAATATAATTCAACTTCAAAAATTGAACAACATTCAATGATATAATATGAATTGCGATAATAATGCATTATATAAATTAATGATCCATGACTCGGTTATCTCAGTTAACTCAATCATGTTAAAGCATTTAAATTTTTTTACTAACTGGGATTGAACATCATTGATGGGATTAAATTCATTTTGTGTCTTAACATTTACACGACCAACATGTGATATTGCTGGAACATATAAACTCTTTATTATAAATGTTTCAGTGATATCAAATAATTTTGCACACTGATTTTGAAAAATCACACAAAATTCGAAAGTTTTATTATAACCCGATCAAATTAAATTTCCCGCACATTTTTGGCCAACAATGTTATTATATGATATATTTTTTTTCCATAATGCATTAATGAAGCACTAGACTCGGTTTGGCAGTTTTTTATATAGTTGCAAAATGAAAAATTGTCAATAAAAGTATTGATTAAGAATGCCTCATCCCATAAAACATTGAAGGACATATTATTGTTTTTAGCAAGTCCATAATCTCCATGAAATACATAAATAAACCTTTGCGAAATATCTCGGTTGCTGTATGAAGCAATTGTTAATTCCATTATGAAACCTTTTAAAGGTATCTGACAAAAAGCCCAGAATTCAGGCAATTTGAAAAAACGATAGCAGTTATATCTTTGGAGGCAAAAGCCTTCCGTATTATAATATGTAAAAGACTCTGCGTGCCAGGTAATTACCTGATGGGAAAACCCCTGCACTACAATTTTAAAATCTACAATATTCTAGAAAGACATTTATTATCTGGATTGTCATGTCTGAAAAACACTGCACCTTCAGGAGATAAATCTTCAAAAAACATTGATAGACGTGATAACTAACGAGAGATGGCCTTAGATATAATTCTTCTCTTTTTCAGAAATACTTTTCATATATAGAGCTTTTGTTAAAGTACTGTTCTAAGTAGAACTGATCCATGTTTTGACATCTAAAAAAATTGTCAAATGACATGTCAAAAAAAGTTCAAAGAGTCTGTTGGAAAAATTATGGAACAAATAAAAAAATGTACATAGGTGATTAAAACCAGAATATATATTTTAGAATGTATAAAAACTAAATTAGAGTGTGTTTAAATAATTTTTATTGAATGGAAAAGTACGATTTTTTTAAAAAACCTTAAATTATAAATCTACCCATCCCTGGGAATCTATTTGATATTTAACAGTTACAGAACCAATTGCATCTGCCTCTGAAACTTCTCCACTTATTGTAATTGTATTATCTGTTGCTCTTTTATAAACTCTGTTTTCAATCGTATAGACTGAAAGAACCGGAGCATTATATTTAAATTTAAATGTAAAACTGAATGATTCTGATTCGTAACCATCATTATGGATTGCATATATTCTGATGCTATGATCGCCTTGTGGAAAATTACTTGGAATTTCTAGGTCTTTGGAGATTGAATAATCTCCGTTATTACTTATCTGTGTCTGATATAATAATTTTTCTTGATTATCATCAAATTTGTATTTAATATCAACTGTTCCGCTTGAATTTGCATCTGAAACTTTTCCGCTTATAGCAAGCTTTGAACTTGTGGTTCTATAACAGTCAAAATCATTAAAATTGGAATAAAGATTCTCACCCCAGACTGTAATGTTAACTGCTGTTTTAATTTATAAAATGAAGGGTTTTTGATATCGTTTGATGATTCTTAGGTTGTGATTTCCATCGATCCATAATAAAATGATGTATTAAGATAATTATTCTTAAATTCGCTGTATTGAGACTTAATGATGGTCCACCAATATTAGAGCATTGAAAATCAATTAATGCGATATTTTTTGCATCATTTGAATGAACAAATCGCAATCCGTCTTTTTCTGCAATATTGTTATAGCAACATGTTCTTTCTATCCAGCAATGATATACTCCGTCCAAATTTATTAATTTTGGACCATCCCCTGGATTACAATCAGCAAATTTAACTTGGTAGATCAAAGCATAAGCTTCTGTTTCACTGGAAAGAGATATTGATATATAACTTGCTAAATTATATTCACAATCAACAATTATATAATTGTCACCATCATTTCGAAAAAATTTTTGGGATTCATCACAACGATCGTTTACATCGATTTTACCGAATGCATTTGCCCAAACATCATCAACTGATGATGAAAAAACATGTGGAAAAAGTAACAAAAATATTTTTGCAAACAAACAATATGATTCAAAAATTTCAGAGACATTGGTGTTTATACATATTATATTTATATAATATACAATAAAACATTGGTTAAAAGTGAAATTGAATGCAGAACTTTTGAGAACTATTCAAAAAGAAAATATTGCAGAATATGAAAATATAGTTAATGATTAATGCATTGCTTAATAAAAAATTGAGATGTAAATAATCGTTCTTGATTCATTAAAAAATTGTTGGAATGAAATCTATTTATGGAGATAAATATTTTCGTTAAGGATCTCGTTTTGGAAGATTCTTATGACTTGGGAAGAAAAAAAAAGACAAAGTAAGAAGATTTTTTGAAAAAGAAAATACAAAAAATAATCGTCGCTTGGGAGAGGAATTTTTAGGCTTTTTTTTGCATTTTCCTAAGGTTCTTCCAAAACGACATCCTTATTTTCGTTAAAAAAACGTTAAAATTATAGAAAAGCAAATAGAATAACAAGAGAACATGTAAAAAAAGCCTTGGCGTTATTTATTTTCTAATAAAATGCAATTTTAGAATGAATAAAAAGAAATATCGCTAGTTCCAGGTTCTTACTGGATAGCCTCGCGGAGAACATCAAGGTGGTATTTCTTGTCAATCTTCTGTAATGTTGGACCGACATCGAACTCCTTGAAGATATCTGGTGATCCCTCTGGGTGCCAGTCTTCCCAGTCTGGGTTAAGTCTAAGATTATCATCCTTGAACCAGAGATCAATCTTCTCCTGTTCTGCCTTCTTTCCTGCTGAATCGGAGTCTGGAGCATCTGAATCTGTGTTGCCGTCACCAGCGTAGAACTGGGCTCTCTCAATCTGCTTCTTGACACGCTTCACATCGTCCTCGTATTCGTCTGATGATGATGAAGAAGAGTCGCGGCGCTTCTTCTTTGGAGACTGAATATCCTCGATCTCTGAGATCTCCTCCGTCTGGTCGAAGAATGCTGTGATATTGCGGCTCTCGAACTGTGGGAATTCGACATCGATCTCTGGCTGATGGACATAGACGTCGAATGGGCTTGTGAATTCATCGCCCTCTACGTAATCTTCGATCTGGTCCTCAGCGAACTTGTTAAGATAAACAATTAACTTGGCCTCAAGTGTTTTATCGTTCTCGAGGAATGGCTTGATGTCGTTGAGTGGATATGAGATTCTGATCCTTTCGCCGTTCTGCTGGCAGATGTCGATAATGTTCTGAATGGCATCGTAAGATTCTGGCTTCGAACCATCGAAATCGAGGAAGCGAAGCTGCCTCTTTGCAAGGAGGATATCGGAAATAGCGTGAAGACCAACATTGCCGATAGCCTGGTTGCCGCAATCGAGATATTGAATTGTTTCGACCTTAACGAGAGCCTTAATGAGAGGAACAAGAGCAGCGCCTGCCTGCTTTGTGTAACCTCTGACTGAGAGCTTGCGGAATTTCGGAAGATCCTCGATAGCGTTAGCGAGTGGCTTAATCTTGGACTCAGACTGAGCGTCGAAGCAATCATCGAGGAAGAGGATGCGGAGGTGGCGAGCGGCACGGACAAGGTTGGCCATTGAAGCACCAACATTGTTGCCGTTCCATGAAAGACCGATTAACGGGCACTTCTTGACTGTTGAGATGTAGTCGAGGGCCTTGTCGAGCTCTTCGTTGGAGGCCTGGAGGTTGTTGGCGAGGATTGTGATGCCCTTCTTGAAGTCTGTCTTGAAAAGATAGACAAGGAAATTGACAAGCTTTCCGTTAGCAAATGTGCAGTTGGAGATATCGATCAATTCGAGTGTCTCTGGGACTGGAACATCAAATGGAGAGTCCTCGTCGCACTTGTTGCCGGATAAGTTGATTGCTTTCAATTTCTGTAAGTTAGCGGCCGATATTGTTTTGAGTGTCTGGCCAACCTCGAGGTTGTCCTTGGCGAAAGAGATTGCGACAACATTTGGAACTTTAGAGCAGATTTCTTCGACATTGACGTTCTGTGTCTGTTCTAAGCCGAAATACTCAAGTGGTTGTGTAACAGACTCGACAAGGAATTTGCTGACGAATGGTTCGTATGATTCTGGCTTGAGAGCGTTAATGAACGTTAATGACTTGAATTGCTTGAAATTGAGGAATGACTCGAGCTTTTCGACCTTGTCTGGTTCTAATTGAGCATCCTTGAATGTGAAGCCCTCTGTCTGGAACAATGTGACTTTTCTTTCTTTGATTGAGTTGAACATTGACCCAATTTTAGATGCATCTGTTGTATCAAAGGTGATGTGCTTGAACGGAGAGTAGCCAGATGGAATTATGGCCACAACAGAGTAAACGTCTTCGTTAACGCCGTAAAGATAAAGATGCTCGCAAGCTGGGTTAGCCTGAGCAGCGGCAACGAAGAAAGCCTTATCTGCTGGTGATCCAGGCAGTCTGACTTTCTCATATCTGTACTTAACCATGTCGATAAATTCATTACGAGCAGCTGGATCGACTGTCTTGGCTCTGCTGTATGTATAAGCATCGAGACGCTTAATGGCCGAGATAGCAACAGCCTTTTTGTCGTGTGTAACGAATGGTTTGATTCCAGCTTCTTCAATTTGGATTGGAGGAAGGATACGAGCAAGATAGTTAGCAATCTGTTCTCTGTATTGGATTGCTTCTTCGCTGGAGAAGCGAACTTGCATTGGTTTCTTTGTGCTTGGATCGAGTTTGAAAATCAAGTCTAATCTCTTGATATCCTCGTTCCAAACCATTTTTCTGATATCTACCCACCAACGTTCGCGACTGAATTCGACTTTTGTTTTGCCTTTGTAAAGAGCAACTCTATATTCTGTGGCAACGAGGATTCTCTTCTGATGGCCGTCTTTATTATCATTGTACTTTTCAACCCAATTGCTGAAGAGGATTTTCTCGTGTGTCTTCTCTGTTATTATCTTCTTAGCTTGCTCGATGAGCTCTTTCTCCATTTGTTTTACTTATAATATTAGAAAGCGGTTATTCAGAAAAAAGGGTCCGTTTGTTGACGGTTAGTGACGATAAACACTTTACATGGAATGTAAACGATTGCGTTAGACTTTTTGAGCTTTACTTGGACCTTTTTTCTTTGCGATTTTGGGTTCTTTGGTTATTGTTTCTTAATGAATTTTTAATCATTGAGTTTGGCTATTCTTCTTCAAATCGGAAAAATAAATTCTCGATTTTCTTTGATAAATTGACTATACATAGGATGTACTATGTGAATATCATAAGATTTCAACAACAATTTTTGATCATGTCAAAAAATCAGATTTGCGAAATTTCTGGTTATTTATATTATGGAGCAATAACAGCATCTATATTTAATGAAATTAGGACTTCAAAAAATAAATTGTCGTATTTATTATATAAATAAAATATATATCATATGTAGATTGTATTTATCGATGAATTTTAATCTGAAAACAAATTTTACAAAATATGAAAAACTGGATTCTTGATTTTTTTCGATGATAACACTGCTTAGGCGATGCAATGAATAAACGAAAGATATTCTTTGCTCAATTCAATTCAATTTCTGAGTAAATTAAAAAAAAGTCATAATATTATTTATGTATAAAGATCGTAAATGTTAAAGAAAAGTGCTCGTGTTAAATTTTCGGCGTATTTTATTAAATTTAGTAATTACATAACAGAGAACATCTAAATTGAAGGTCTAAACGGGATTTTAGAAAATCCGTTATTTTTGCTCAAAAGTCATCTTTAAGGATCCCCTATGGCCAAATATAGGCTCTCAAAATATTCTATGAGATTGTCTAAAAAAACGTATTTTCCCACAATTTGATGCTTTTCAAGATAGGGAGATCTGGATTTACAATGATATTCGATTCTTTGCACATAGCATATTAGAGGGGATTCATTAATATCTCTCGCTTAAAAATCAATCAAAACTTGCAAATCATCACTTAGCAGTATTTTGGTAATAAATTTGCAAAATACCTACTGGGAGAAAAAATTTTAAAAAATCAGCAAAATTTGCATATTTCTCTATTTCAAGGTATAATTTGCATTATTTGTACTGAGATCACTGTAATGCCAAAATAAATTGAAAATACATGTTTTTGAAGAAAATCATACAATATTGAGGGTTGAATTTTTTTTCCTGTTGACTTTTTTTGAGTTTTGCGATTTTTAACGAGTAAACCCCCTAACAAGCCAAACTGAGAAGACATTTACGTGCTTTTCAGGTATGTATGGTATGTTTATAGCATTTGCTTGTCTAGTTAACTTGAGGATCTCCATGTCTCCTTGAGATTTCGGGGAATTTTGACATGTAAAATAATGAAAGTCACCATTTTCGACACTTATTATCTGATATTTGTCATGTAAAGTCGAAAATTTGATATATAATGTTACCAATCAGCAAATTTTATGTGAACATTAGGTAGCATAACGTTAGGTATGCTCGATGTATGAGCAAAGGAATGCTGTTTGACTCCTGCGCGTACCGTATTTTGTCTTTTCTATTTTTTTGATTTTTCGACTGGAACTCTAGCAAAAATAAGCGAGCGAACGCTATAATAGTGAGATGTATTTGTTATAATCATCAAAGAGATTCATAGCAGAAGCTCATTAATGATTTGTAATGGGTTTCTGTTTGTAATCATATGATATCATGATTAAGTAATACCTTGCTAAGATCAAGAAACAGATTGCACCACTAGAATCAGCACTATAAAGCACGTAAATGTTTCATCAGATTCGTCCAGGATGGAGTTTTACTCGTTAAAAATCGCAAAACTCAAAAGAGTAAACGAGAAAAAAAGTGGAGCTATATTCAGGGGGACCCTTGAAAAGTCAATTCATAATGGATGAAAAGATAACATAGAGAAAATGTTTCTTGAATGATCTGATAGCATTCCAAATTACAAAAAATATTCCAATTCGAAAAAATATTTATTTTTCAATCAAAATAAAGTACATTGACAAATATAGAGTATGTAATGATTTGATTGAATGATTATTGTTAAACAATTCATTTCTGTAGCAAAGTTTTCTGAAAAAGTCTTGAATCCTATGGCAAACTATATTGTATAGTTGATGGCGACAAATACAACTTCAAGTTATCATATCTATTTGGAATATTAACATTATAGCTTTCTTGAATTGCCAATTGCCATCGATTTATAGTATTCGAATAATTAAATTAATTTGTCGATATTCTGTTTTGGTTTGAATATAAAATAATTTATTATCAATATCTATTCCAACTCCCATGCGATTGAAGTCTGAAGTTATTCTGAGATCTTCATAATTCGATAATGAAGTTATCATTCCTTCAAAATAAATTAAAGCACTGGATGCAAAAGAATTACCAAACATTATTCTATCATAGCCATTCATAAAGCCTCCAAAATATACGTGGTATCCATCAATATTTTCGATTTCATAGTACCATCGATCAGATCTAAAATACTTTCTTGTATAGTTGTAAACTTGGCCCATGGTAAGATGACACAGGTTCTGCGTGCATGGGTCTTCATTAATTTATATTGTTTAATTATTAACATATTTAGTACCTGAAATTCGAAAGATAATGAATAGTTAAAAAATTTGAAACATTTCCTAGTATATCTATAATGCGTTAAAGAGTTAAGGAACCACTATCATGAGATATAAAGATTTAAAGATGGGTTGAAAAACAGCATTAAATTTTCAACTTTGTTCACCATAAACAATTGTGATATTATTAAATAGTTATTTCCGTTATGGTTTTCAAAATTTTATGAAGATGTGGCTTTTTGTTAGTCGCCCCTTAGCAGCTTTAAAATCTATTAAGCATAATCAATCGAAAATTAAGTAGTTAATTATGTATGGCACATATGAAAATTAAGTAAAGATCATTTTCCAAATCAATTGTTAATTTGAAGCACATAAATATCTTACTTCTATATGCTATTATACCATATAGTAATATAGAGCTTTAAATCAATTTCTGGTATCATTTTTTACTCCGTTTTGTAAAAATTCGACCTTTTTTGGACCAAAAAATAATGTTAACTTTTCATTTTTTCAACAGATTCCAAATCGATTATTTAATATCTCAAAACTTATAGCAAAACAAACGATAAAATTATGGAAAATCAAATTGCTATTCCTCAATACCTGTTTCAACTACTCTACAATATGTAAATTGAAAGTTATCGCGTTGGTAACAATTGATTTGATGAATCTCAGCTCATATTAAAAACCGACTTTATATATTTGTATTAGTTTATTATAAATAGCTTGGAAGAAACTCAGTAAAACTTGGAGTATAACACCACTAAGAGACAATTTCAAATTAAATCCCAATAGTTATATAAATACATTTAGCATTAAGTACTTATTTTCATTATAGTTTTTCATATTTCATAGTTATGAACATGAAAATGCATCAAAAATTTTGACGCGATGATTTTGTCAAAAACATGCATCACACAACTTCCTTAATTCAAAATGATATACTTGTTATAAATGCTCATAAAAATTGACTATAATGTGTAATATGATATATATTAACTTCATAAGATCCTTCACAGATCTCATATGAATCTATATTTTTGCATTATGATACTTTTAAAAGGTTATTTTACCCAAATTCTGAAACAATTTTTCCTTAATTCGTCGATAATGATATAATCCAAAAAGAAAAAAATAAGATACTTATACCTCGATTTGCATATTAAACAACAAGTTTGGACAACCAAATTTTCATCGAAAGCATTAAATCCAATTGGAATTAGGTATTTAAAGGTTGATCTTGAGATGTATAGACGCAAATAATCTTGAGTTGCAAGCCCGGATTCGCTGGGATTTTCATGTAAACTAAGCTTGCATTGATTAGAATTATCATTATCAATCGTAAATGGAATTTGTCGATATTCTTCTTTATTTTGGAGATAAAATATTTTATTATCAATATCAATTCTAACACACAAATGCGTATAATTTGTTTTGACAGTTAGTGATACATAATTTTTAAGTGACGTTGAAACAGTGCCGAAAAAAAATTACACATTTCGAATTTTTATAATTTTCGAACATGATTCCACTGGAATCACTTCTGAAACCACCATAATATGAGCTGGTACCAATAATTTTTTAAATTTTGTATTACCATTCTCCGCAAGTTAAATATTTATCCGAAAAAATATATGTATCTCCATTAGAAAGACGGCATATATTATGCTGACAAGCGCCTTCATTAATCTCTATTCCTTATACAAAAAATGAGTGATTACAAAGAAGTTTATTGACAATTAAAAAGTGACCTTTTAAGGTTAGTATGCTGGCAAATATACATTAAAAGACAATATATTAATGTAAGAGTACATCTTGAATTTGTAGCATTCGATGCTTGGATTATTGTTTTTATGCATGAAATTAATTAATGCACCATATTGACTGATGTACGGAGATTTCAATATTACAACACAATTTTGAGTTGTTCCTCCTGTAATTGGCTTATCGTAAAAAGAATAAACAAATTTACAATTATAGACTCTCATCTGATCGTTCCCAAAGAAAGTAAAATTATATCCAGTAATTAGATAATAGCTAGAACAAACATAATTTGATGGATGATTATTCAATATGTTGACAAATTTCATAATTACAAGATTTGCATTTTTTGCAGACGAGTGATGAAATGTACTGCTTCCTGTTAAATTATTGAAACTACAAAAAGATTGGTACAAATTATAATATGCATATCCTGCGTGTGGAGCAACTGCATTTGATGCAATAAGATTCGTTCCATTTATATAGTTGTACTGCATATTTCCATAACAAAAGATAAACAAACAATCACCGGTAGTTTTTATATTATGCAGAGTTGTGTAGTTTGATTGTTGCAAATTAGTTGCAGTTGAAGGAACTGATGATACTGCAATTGACCTTGCTGAACCAATGCATGATTCAATCAACATATTTTGACTAGAAAAATTAGATCCTTCATGAAAATAACATGCAGGAGAATAGTATGTGTCATGCATGTATGTCGTCAAAATCGAATATAGTTTAATAAACGCGACAGAGTCAATATTTAATGTTGACCCCAATTCACGAACATAAATACTTCCACATGAGGCTTGGAGAGAATTAAAAACTAAATTTTTAACATTATAGTAACCTTCACTAACCTCATAGAGATTCAGTGAGGGATATTAATATTTGGTCACTTTTGAAAGGTTATTTGATCTGAAAATAAGGTTAAATTGTTATTATATAGTATTATGCTATATTTATTGAACCTGATGCACACATTACCTAAATATGTTATGCAACAGCTACACTACAAGAACCGAATCAACATTTTCTTTCTTTTGTGATATTTAAAATATTCAAACATTAAAAGTGATTTAAAAAGGTAAAAAATATGTGCAACGAGATTCGAACAACAATCCTTTTCTCATATTTCGTGACACCCCCTCATTTAGGCCTGCGGCGATCGTGTTGTGAAATATGGTATTCAATTTTTGTTAAGCTGGGATAGGCTATCCCATCCCAAAAGCAGGATGATCTGACACGTTTTATTTACACGTCAGAAATGCAAGTGCATAATTAAGGGCTAATATGCTTTATAATGCGCGTTTTATTTTTCTAACTCCATTATTTGTCATATTGCAAAAATAAAAATACAAAAAATTACGTTTTATAAGGTTCGGGATACAGGAGGGATAAGTTTTTGGAGAGTCTAGGACAAAAGTGAACATCAAAAAGTGACGGGCCAACCTTAAAGTCACTTTTAAAAAATAAATCGTCACTTTTTACACGGGCAAATTGTCACCTTTATAAAAAGTGTCATAAATATCTTTGTTGTCTAACTAATACATCCAGGTTAGTGTTGTTGACGAGCCGCAACTCTATCATCAACGAGCATATACCTAATTGGTAAGAAA
>JALKBU010001218.1:0-14354 GCA_023091735.1 Trichomonas tenax | reverse complement strand
AAAAAGAAAGAATTTACATTTTGGCACTTTTAAAAAAATTTCAGGAGTTGAATCGAAATAAATTTGAAATAAAAACTGAATGACAATGATTCACTAAATAAAACTTTGTGAAATATTGATTTCCTTTGGATCTCATTTTGTTCATTTAAAATAAAATTTTTCTCATGAATCACAATGCTCAAAAAAATACAAACAATTTTATTCTGTAGTAAATGAATCGATTGAATCAGATAATGTAAATGTTTCATATGAATAATTTTCTGATTCTTTGTTGATGTTGCTTGAATCGTCATTCTTCACAATTTTCTTGATTTGATTTGCAGATCTGATGAAGTTGACAACTGAAAAAACGATGACTGTGATAACGACAACAGTTCCACCTTTTATATTAATGTCTGCGATGACCTTTGGAATTTTGGTCTTGAGGTTTCTTTGATTGCAGCTGTCACTGGATTCGGATCATACGGCAAACTTTCATATCCATCGTAATATGGAGTTTGACAATAAAACTAAAACATAGAATGCACTTAGGAGGAATTCTTCACGCAGACAATAACCAAAGCATAAGCGATAAAGCACTCTATGAGGAGAAACTTCTCCTTCAGAAGTTGACATTTTTCGATCTGTTTTCTGAAATAACGAGATATGATGAAATCGATGAAAATGCTGAAAACAAGTTATTCGAGAGAGTCGTAGAAATTAATTTCCAAACAATATATAAATACATTGTCGATCTTTCAGAATTTTCAAGATTCAAAAACATCGAAATTCTTGATATTTCACCAAATGAAGACGATTACAAAGCCAGAAAATTCAAAAACTATCTTGATTTGTTTGAGAAGAAAGATGGATACAATCTTATTCCGAAATGGATGAAAGACATCAAAACACTCAGATTCCTAACAATAAATTATTGCAATGTCGATAAAGATGTTTCAGGCAAAATAGAGACAATAAATGCACTTCCAAACTTGATTGTTTTCGAAGGTCACAATAATAAAGAATCGATTGATGAAAATCTGAGAAACAAAGTTTTAGAAGGAATCAAAGATAGATTGATCGATATTAATGATTCACTTTGATGTGTTGAGAAAGATATCGATGTTCTGCAATTATCAAAAATTAACATTGTTGATAATAATACAAAGAACAGCAATCTAGTTTTAAAGTTCAGAATTGATCCGAGACATAACATTGAATATGGATTCAGACAGTTGATTTTATCGAAACAGGAACTCTAAGAAATCGATCTGTCAGATTATTGGGAATATGACATCGGTCGGTGTGTCTGTGAACTCGATTTGTCACACAACAAACTGACAATGCCTTCTCTGAAGAATCTCAATCTAATGGACGTTCGCGTGCTCAATCTCTCAAACAACAACTTCAACTCATATTCCAGTCTCGGAATGTTCATTGCAAAAGTCCCAACACTAAAGAATGTCTGTGTGTTCCCACAGAATGGAGACAAAACAAAAGACGGACTTGAGTCAGATAAGAGATTATCGAAATCTGCGAAGGAGAATGCAGATTCTGACGAATTCAAAGCAATAGACAATAAATGGATCTCTCCAAGCGAATGGGTCAATGTCGTTGAGCAGATATTCCCAGATATCGGTTCATAAGAATGCCCGATCGAGATGAGTATGTATTTGGGACTGAGCAGAAGGAAGATTTCATACCACGTTGATGATGCTGTTGATGATGATCCAGGAAACATGAGGTACTTCATCGAGAAGATGTACGGATAGTATTCAATTGAAAATTACAAAGAAGATGAATCAACATTCGATTTCTCTGAATGTTAACTCATTTTCACAAAAGAGATTAACTTCAGGCTCCTCGTAAGCAGATTTCTTGACTGCACTGTCCTCGATCTGAGCAACAACAACATCGATGAGATGCAACCAGAATATCTGAACCTATGCCACAACAGCAGAAACAATATCAAAGTATTGAAGTTGAACAAGCACTTCATTGATATTGGCGCAGAAGGATGTCAGGATAATCAACATATCAAACAACATAGAGAAATTTGATCTTCAAGTTTTCAAGAGACTGAGTTTTCTCGAATCGCTCGTCATATCAGAAAACATGATTCTTCCGTATGAGAAGGCAGGGAAGTTGATCGACACAGTGACAGAAACGATCGGATTCGGATTTCCAAAGCTTCAGACACTCGTAATGAAAAATTTCTTCAAAGATAAAAAGAGCTACTTCACGAAGTACTTCACAAAAGTGCAAGAGGATGAGAAACTTGACGACACTTGATGGAGTACCAAACGTGTAATAACTGTGACAAACGCAGATGGACAAATCGTGGTCACAGGATGTCGCTGATGCACTCGAGTTTATTCAGCCGTCAATAATTCAACGAAAGGGGAGCAAGTGTCGCAAGAGAATATATTTAAATCAGAACTCATACAAGAGATTTGACATATTCGAAACATGTTATTATTATATCATTTTTTGTTATTATTAAATTGATAATGTTATTCAATATATATTATGATGAATCTCATGATTAAAAAAAAATACAAACAATTTTATTCTGTAGTAAATGAATCGATTGAATCAGATAATGTAAATGTTTCATATGAATAATTTTCTGATTCTTTGTTGATGTTGCTTGAATCGTCATTCTTCACAATTTTCTTGATTTGATTTGCAGATCTGATGAAGTTGACAACTGAAAAAACGATGACTGTGATAACGACAACAGCTCCACATGTTATGTTAATGACTGCGACGACCTTTGGAACTTCTGTCTCAATATAAACTGTTTGGAGAGGAGCATAAGTTTCTTTGATTGCAGCTGTCACTGGATTTGGATCATACGGCAAACCTTCATATCCATCGAAATATGGAGTCTGTGTCGGGTTCACTGTCCATCTCGGAGTCCTTGAATACTCAGTTGCATCAGGGATTTTTGAAGAAATCGAACTCTGACTTGATGATTCTTCGATTGATGAAGGTGATGGACTTTTTGTTGGCAGCATTGTTGCTGTTGCAGAGATTTGAGAAGAAACTGTTGGAGTCTTCTCTGGAGTATCGCAAGGAATTACAAATGGAGTATTCGAAGGAGTTGTTGATGGAGTGATTTTCGGTGTTTCTTTTGGAGTATCATTTGGAGTTAAGAAAGGAGTCAAACTTGGTGTTGTAGAAGGTGTGACTTTTGCTGTATCTAATGGTGTTCTAAAAGGTGTAACTAATGGTGTTATCGATGGAGTGTTAAATGGAGTATTTGAAGGAGTTGTCATTGGAGTAATGAAAGGCGTGAGAATTGGAGTTAGAAATGGTGTTGTTGCAGGAGTCAATTCAGGAACAGGTGTTTTCTGAGGTATCTGGTAGTATGAGTAAACTTCTGTTGATGTAGATGAATCACCGGTAAAATTAATTTGGAAATCTGGAATTGAAGAAAAATCGCCAAAAGAAAGTTTGAAAAACACGACATCGATGTCATCGCCGGATGAAGCTGACAGACTTGTGATTGCTGTACCTGAGACAATTGTTGTCCATGCAGTATCACCTTCCACGTGATACATTGCGGTGTTAATCGAAGACATATTGTTCAATATTGATATTGAAGCAACAGTGTCTGTCAAAATAAAGCATCTGTTCTGGTTTGGATATATTGGTAATATTGAAGACGGAGTTCCTTTAAATAAACTCAAATTCAAATTCGCTTGTGTAAAAATTTGGAGTCCATTTTCACATCCAGTAAATCCACAGCATCCATAGATGTATAAAACACCCGATAAACTTGATATTGACGCTGTTATTTTAATTGTATAATTTGTAATGATATAAATCAATGGCGATGAATCAGTTATTGTCTCTGTAGAATACATAGTACCATTGATGTAACAACGAATGAGTTGTACAGTGCCTGAACTTGGTGATTCGAATTTAATGAAAATTGGAAAACTCGATGCTGTTATTACAACATTATTGAAGTATGTGACGACATACTGCGTGAGGTACTCCGTCATAGTGTAGCTGACTGTTATAGGAGCACCAAATGCGGCAAAAAAAAAGCAAAACATTATATTGAATAAACATTCTAACAAGAAGTAAGGGCTGGCCAAAAAGTGAATATCTGGAAGAAACTTTCGTGAAATATATAATCTTCATTCATAATAATGGTGTTTAAAGGGATAGGAAATTTTCTGACAAGGGTAATTTTTATAACGTAACTCACTTCACTTTAGGTATGTTTCCTCACCTTATAATATGGCTATGTATTGTATCCAATATAGATTCAATTGAACTTAAAATTTATTCGATATTCCTAATTTTTGGAAAAAACTCAATTCTACTAATTTTCTTCTAAACTTGTTTTTCCTTCCAAATTTATGGTTTTCTGCTAAAGCCACTCTTATTGACTGATTTAAAATCAATGGATATTGCTTATTTAGGCTGGAAATATATTTTTTTGGAAAATAAACCGTTTTTAATTTTTCAAAAAAATTTACCTCTGTGTCTTCTCTTTTTGCTAAAGGTGTCAGAATCTGCATACATGACGAATCAGTTAGCGATCCTGTAAGCGTATATTTTAATTGCTCGCTCTTAATCATATATTTCGATATCTTCGATTCGAAAATATACAGAAAAACTAATTTTAATTGCAGAGTATTCCTTGCATGTAGTATTTATCATCAAACATAAGCAGTAAATCAGTTCAATTACAATAATATATTATCAGCATCATAAACTAATTGATTTTAGTGATAATTTTTGAGTTGATATATTATAATTATAAATTTCAATTCATAAGCCTTCACCACAAGTTTCAAATTTACGTCTATTTAAAATTCGTGACTAGCTCCATTAGATTATTCAAGCGTTACTTTTCATGATGAAGCTCTCAATTTTTCATCTATCATAGACTTGTTATTTTCAAGATCCCTCTGGAACATAGCATCAGCAGGACCTACATAGTATACCGTATCAATATAGCTATCTAACTTTAAGGTTTTTCGCGCCCCACTTCTATTTTTAGGTTCCAACGTTCCTTTCTTTTGATTGCATTGTAAACATTTCTTCAATTGTGTGATTGTTGCGATTTTTGAATGATAAAGTTTGTCCCATTCCTGAAGAAACTTTCGTCATCTATAAAATGAAATGATGGCATACAAAATATCTTTAAAACTGTTTCTGAACACTTTCTGCTTTATAACTTTGATTCTCTTTATCGATATAATTAAATACCCTCAATTTTCAACCTTTGGACAACATAATTTTTTTAATTTTTTTTTCCATTTTTGGACCAAAAAAGAATTTTATGAAAATGTAAATAAATATTTTAATAGATATACTACAGCTCTATATTAGTGGCTGATTTAAAATCCAAAATTTCTTATCTATACCCAAAAAATTATTTTATTTTTTGTTTTGTTTTCAGAGTGGTGCAAAGGTCGAAAATCAAGGGTAAATTGAATAATTTTTGTTCGAGCGAAAATTTAAAATGTTGGAGTATATATGAGTTTTGTGTCAGAAGATTTTGTTGCACGTTATTTCTTCACAAAAAAATTATGAATTTGAATCTCAAAAAAAAAAAAAAAAAAAAAAACGCTATTCTTTTAAAAGTGAATAATATCTGATTCGGTATCCACTGGATATAGAATATCAAAATTTTCATAAATTTTTCATCCTTGGAGATTCTAAAAACTATGATTACAGGTAATAGGTGGTACAGCTGAACTATACTCGATATACTTTATTGTTCTGCATGTAAAATGATGGTTTTAAATGAAGAGAAAAAATAGTGTCAAAAGATTTCCCTCAAAAAAAAATTATTTGAGCTAAATAACGAACCGTAGATATTCTTGCCTATAGCAGCTTTTTTTATCCCTTTACAAATCCAACTTCAGTAAGAAGAGATTAATTTGGATTTTGTAATAACTATTAGTGATTTGAAATCAATGGTTTTTGTGTTTCCCAACAATTACAGTTCGAAATGATTATAAACCAAAATTTCTAGAAATATATATTTGTTTGACATCAATAATACTTTTGCAACAGCTAAAATTCACTAAGTAAATAGTAAGTGTTCTCTATTTCAGATTGATTATTTGGTAATTTAAATAAATTGATAAAATTATTAAATATTCGAAGTTTAGCAATAAAATATGGAATCAAATCTAAAATAAAAACTTTTTGCGTTTTCCTATTATTTATAGAACAATTATATAAAGAGGAAAATAACTTTTTAAAAAATAATTTTGTTTTTCAAATAATTTTTGTAAAACAAAAACTAACAATTTTGAAACCAAATGAAGTTATTTAGAATATATATGAGAGGGAGGTTTCATATTTACAATTAAACTATTTAATCCACTAAGAAAATCAATTTCTTTTATGTATGAAAATCTTTATAACAGATTAATAAACATTGTTCCACAGAACTCAAAAACTTCATTAACCGATGTTAAAAAACAAACGGAGAAAGTTCGCAACGAAATTTTGCTAAAATGTCGCTCTATTTCCAATTATCATGTTCAAAATTATATAAATCTGCTTAAAAAGCATAAAAATAAAGTGGATTTCAACCTAAACCCCAAGCTTTCGAGTATATTTCTCGGTATTTCGCAGATTTCGCAAAATGGTTCATTTTTACTTTCTTATTTATTCAAGAATGCTGAAATTTTCGGTCAAATTATTCTTAAATCCTTCGAAACACCGCAGTTTTTACAGTTCGTTCATCAAGTTTTGCCTTCGTTTTTTGGATATTATTCATCAAACGAACAATTGGATTATGCTTTTCAAGTTTACAAAACGATAATCGAAGATGCTTCTCCTTATTTGATTATTGAGCTTTTTTATCCATTATTAAATTCAATTGCTTGTTTTAGATTCATAGAACACACAATGACGCGATTTTTCGATAATTTCAAAGACGATTTCAATAATGTCAGCGAATCCGATATAAAGAGAATCTCAATAACTTACGGTTACTTTTTAATTGAATGTATCGAGAAATCATTTTGTTTATTTCCAGATCAGGTGTTAAATCTCTTAAAGCACTTCTTTTTGTCAGTTATAAAGATAGAAGACTTCTCAAACATCTTCTTAAAGCACTTTATTTTCTATCAGGCGCAAATTTGGCAACATTACTTCAATATTCAGATACCATCCAATATCATTATGAATATCTTCGACGAAATTACGCAAATGAAGGCGGAACTCGATAAATTATACAATTATATGTTCCAAGTCAAAAGTTGTTATTCTTTGCCAAAATTTTATTCTCATTACGGAATTGCTTCTCCAGCTGTGGTTTTTTCCATTGAGGAAATCATTATGACTGCAAATATGTGCGAGAAATTCAATTATTTGCCTTCTTCAATGACAATACAAGAATTTTCTTCGATTGATCCAAGCGTTCACCAAAATATAATACAGTGCCAGTTCTATCCTCCTGATCATGGTTTGCAAGATGATAAAATTTTAGATGAACACATTATATTCGATGAAGTTATCGAAAAGCCAAAGAATGACAAAAGAGATATTGATAATCACAGTTTGAAAGCGAAATTACACGCATTGGAATCACTTTACAAAGATTCAACAAATCACAAAATTTTTGAACACATTGAATCAATGAAAATAGGAAAAGAAGAACTAAAAGAGTTTGCTTTCATGACATATTCCAACAAATTGATAGAAAATTCATCCAATTTCGAAACATTTCTTTCAATGAAATACAAATATCGCGACATCAAAGATTTTTCTGAAAGCCTTTCTAAATACGAAGAAATAGTTTATTGTCACTATATACAGAAGAAGTGCTCTTCATTGACAATCAATATCAAAGAAGTTCTTCCTAAAATATCATCACCAGGGATCAAAAAACATGCAATTCTTGCTTACACAGATTCTTCAATTCGCGAGAAATTGCCAAACGAGCAAATGATTTTGCATCAATTAGATCAAAGATTTAATGATTTGATTGCCAAAATATCATCAAACAATGAGAAAAGATCTCCATTCAAAGCTCACGTTTTGAAGATTTGCATCTTCCAATTACAGAATTTAGATAAATGCTCTTTAATCACTGCTTATTATAAAATGAGCAAAATGATTAAATCGCTGGTTATCTTTAATGATGACGAAGTTTTAATGAGACTTTTCCCATCATTGATTGAAATGACAGGTGAACAACATTTCCTTTCGACATTTATTACACTCAATGTTTCAATTATGAATGATTACGAAATGTCTTTAACTATCGATGACGAAGAATTGGATCATTGGAGGATTCTCGAGAAATTGATTTACGATACAGTTAAACGCGATAAAAGTTTCCTGAATGCAATTCATCAGACACAAGAATTGCTTACAATCAAATTAATCAGCGGAAACATATATTAATAATTGTTTTGAACAATTTATAAACGTGTTATTTAGTATAAAACAAAAAATAACAATTTTTATTTATTCATTGTGCGAGGAAGTTCCAAAAATGTTGGAAGCTGAACTAGATTGAAGAAATCAAGTTCTTGCATTATCTGAGAAATGATTGATTCACGTAATCCATCGGAAATGTTCCATACGTCTGGATCGCATGCTTCATAAACACGCTTTAATGAAGAAGCAACAACATAATGTTTTGCAAGTTCATCGCCTTTTGCAGCTTTGGCGACAGCAACATCTAAAACCCATCGAGGAGCAGATCCATTGCTGATGATAGAAAGCAAGAAAGAGAAGATTGTTTTGAGTGGTTTCTTTGATTTGAACTGAGAGAACAATTGCTTGTTTTGTTTCGTTAATGTGTATTCATTAAATTTTTCAAGCAAACCAGTTTGCGTATCGAAAGCTGTTGGAGCAATAAATATCAATAAAGCAGCTGAAAGGGATGTTAATGGTGTTGATGCTGGAGGCTCTTCAATGAAGCATTGAGCTGGGAACTCACAAAATTGTTGCGTGTGATTCCATATTCTCAAAAAAGATGTATCAAATGATGCAATCCAATCTGGTTCTAATTTTCCTTCTTGCTTCTGTGCAAAGTATTCAGAGATCTTTTCGCAGAAATCAGGGATGAGTAATATCGAATCTGAGTAATACATATATGAAATCATTGGGATTAAGTGATGCAAAAATTCAAAGAAAGTTTTTCCAAAACCTTTCTTGAAAATTAAGTTAAAGAAAGCCAATGTACTATCTAAGTTATAGAATGGGTTCTTCTTGATGAGCTCCATTACTCCATCCTGTTGTCTGTAGCTTTCTTTGATTGCAATATAAATATGGTAAAGAGGATATTTTCTTCCGATGTATAAAATATGAGCTGCGATATTTGGTTTGTTTGGAGATTTTTTGATTTTTTCGTAGATTGTTTCCATTGTGACTAATGGCTTTGGTGGCGGTAAGTTCATTGTTCTGATGTCTGGGAGAGTATTAACTGTGTTATAAGCAAGTTCAACATCGATTGTGTCAAGATATGTCAATTCTTTCGGTTGATTAATTCTTGCATCTTTTGTGAAGACTTCGGTGAGTCTTGTTTGTGGGAATACGAATAATGGCGGAGTATCTGTTAATCCTTCTGTTTTAATCGTTGGATATGTTTCGTTTTCTTCTTTTTCAGCGTTTAAGTTTGTCAACAATTCGAGAGTTTCATTTGACATCGATTTATTCCTTGATAAAGCTTTTGCTTCAAGTTTCTCTTTACGCCTTTGCAGAGCTCTTTGATATGCCTCAGGACTGTTGAGAGTTGATTGACTCATTGAAACAGAAGTTGAAAAAGTTTCGGATTCTTCAACTTCGTGTTTCATTTTGTATTTTCTGCTTTGTCTGACATTCGTTGTCAATCTTCCTGATTCAGCAACTAGCATAGAAAGTCTCTGTTCATCGAATGGGACTTCTCCTTGATTTTCAGATTGAGTATTTTCAACAGCAAATTCAGATGTTTCATTGAGAACATCCAAGAACGCATTTCCAATATATGGAACATCAGGAATAGAAAGAGACACCTTTTTGATCTCTTCTTTAACGACAGGCTTCGACAAAAACGAAACTAATGCAATTCTTGCGAGTTCCGGTTTTTTAAACATCAAAGTATACAAAGACTCTTCCTCTATAATATCGACTTTCGTTGCGTCTTCGAATTGTATATTTGCTTTAATTGGCGGATTTCTCGGTTTATTAACAACTAATTTCGAATGTTCTGTAACTTGTAAATCGTTATTTGTGAGTGAAATTTTGGCAACGACTGGTTTTCCTTCCATTGTTACTTTGCATTTTGCTTGATAAAATTCTAACGTATATTTCATGAAGTTTTCTTTGGCCATAAGTATCTGCCTGAGTAGTTCTTCCATTAAATCGTTGTGTTTTGATTTGATTTTGATGTTTTGCGCTTTAATATATCCGGAAGGGTTCAAAACCAAAGTCGTATGCTGTCCAACGTGTCTAATTGTTGCGTTCCAGTGCGGAAGGAATATTTCTATGTTCGCAGAATCTTTGTTTGGGTTGATTAACGACATAAAACATCCAAAAACTGCGACAATTCGCTTGTTTGAGGCACTTTCGCCTATGGTAACGACAATTTTCTTGTTAAACGTTAATTTCGTTAATGGATGTTCAACTGTTTCCTCTGATTTCTCTTTTTTCTTCGGCTCCATTGTGAAAAAGTGACAAACTATCACAAAAAAGTGCCATATTCCATTTAAATTTTTTTTTCAAAATTCTTTGTTCGAAATCTTGATAAATTAATTGATTTCAAAATACCTTAGCATATACATCATATTACATTCATACTATAGATGCTTATTATGAAGGAAATCAATATTACTGATTAAAATTGATGGGGTTGGAAGCAAAAATGTTGACTCGGACAATTATCTTATTTATAAAAAGCGACATCATGAAAAAACATAAAATCAATCGCTGAGCTTTATCCTTTAATCCTAAATGAAAAACTATTTTATCAAAATAGTTTTTTCAATGAATAATTTTTATTTTACTATCATATGATTCTCAAACAATTTTATTTGAATTAATCAATTTTTTGATCAATTTATTTTGTTAGTAATTTGGTAATTTCAGTTGAGGAACTTTTAATATTCACTAAATTATGAATAAAGATGATATTTTGGTAATCTCAAAATGAATATTGAGCTCTAATTGCAAGATATCAAAAAATTTTGACGTCAATAAAATCAAAAAAAAAAAAATTTAAATCCATATTAAGGAACATATGGTTGTGCGAATTGGCCTTTTTAAGGCCAATGCGCACGATTTTTGGTAAGCATGTGTGCGCAAAAGTGACAAGGACCCTGAGGAGCAGCCCCTCATATTATAGCTATATATCATGTTTTAAATATGAGCAGTCTAGAAAGCCATAGTGTTAATTGATTTTACTATTTTTAATGAAAAATGAATGTTTTCAAAAGTATATTCAATTTTCAAAATCTTGATACTGTTTAAAATAAAAGCAAAACCTTACTGGCAGCATCTATGTGAGTAATATATTCTAATATCAGCTGGTAAACAGAGCACGCAAAGTTATCACAAGATACTTATAGTTTTCTTCATTTGGTAGTTAGTCCTTCATACTATACTATTCAATTGTAGTTGATTCTGTCCATTTATTTCTCACAATTTCAAATTTTTCCTATGATAATTTTAATCATGTGTTTCAAACTAAAAATTAACTGCCATTCATATGGCCTAGATGTTTGTATTACAATTCTTTAATCATATATACAATATAAGAAAATCAAAATTATCTCAAAAGATTCTCGTTAAATATGCCATTTTTTTGTTTCCATTCCTTTATATGAGCTATTTGCAATACCTCTATCATAGAGCGCATTGAACAATTATGTGCAATTCAATTTTGAGAGGTTTATGATGAATGAGGGAGATTATTGACTAAAAAGGGGTATAAATCAATATAAAGGGGATAGTTTTAGTAGATAAAAAGGGGGCATTGGTAGAAAAATGGGGGACAATAATAGTTAGGGGTTATAAAATTTAATCAGGTGGGAGGCTAAATATTGCAGGGGAGTCTATGACAAAAGTGAACATCAAAAAGTGACACATGAACCTTAAAGTCACTTTTATGAATAAACTGTCACTTTTTGCGCGGGCAAATTGTCACCTTTATAAAAAGTGTTATAAATATCTTTGTAGTCTAACCAATACATCCAGGCTAGTGTTGTTGACGAGCCACAACTCTATCATCAACGAGCATATACCTAATTGGTAAGAAAACAACGATATTTATGCATGCTTAAATTGTTGCGAGAATGTCATTGGGCGAGGTTGGCCTGAGACTTCCAAAGCCCTCGAGTGACCAGGCCCTATCAAGAACCCACTTATTGATTCAATTTTTAATACACATTACATTTTCACTTTTGATATTAAACAATTATTATTTTTTTTATTATTTTTTATTTTTCACAGATACCTTTTCATTACAAGATTATTTTCATTTTATTACTTATTCTCATAATTATTAATATATCATTAAATTCATAATTAATCATGAATCATGAATTAGATAATGTTTTCATGTTACTTTCATTTTATTTATTGATTTATATTATTTAGATTCACAATTCGATCCTTATATTCTTTGTAAAATTCATTTTTAACTAAATTTTTATTTTATCTTCAAATTATTCGTTTATAATTCATATTTACCATGCAAGAAGGAATAATTTCGACCGAGTTTCTTGGTTTTCTTAGGTTTGGAGTGCAACAAAAACTTGCAATGAACAAAGAGAAATGGATGATGTGCTATCGTCAGGATGCTGATAGCATAAATAACATCTTTCACTATAAGGCCACAACTACTCATAATGAAGTCTTCTTTGGCTTCCAACATTGAGTTCAATCCATTTCAACCTATTGACACTTTTCCATTTTTTCCCGCAAACACGTCACTCTCCTCTATTTTGACATTCTGACTTTACATGTCAAAATAAGTTGCATGTCAGAAAAGCACCTTGTTCTATTTTGTCCCAGTCCCTATTGCAGGGCAATGAATGAATATTTTTTGGGGGTTTATATGAGCTTTGCGCAAATAGTGCGATTTGAAAATCAGCATCAAAAAGGGCTCAATGCGCACATTCATAAGGAACAAAATTAAAAACTAAAAATGATGTGAAGTCAAAGATTTTTAAGCCAATGAAAAATTTGATAAAAAGTGACGATGTAAAATATCATTCAATGGGTTGCGGACACAGTCCAACATCAGAAACGAAACAAAACCCAACGAATTGATCTCCGGCCGCCAATGCACCGATAAAGCTCTTTTATTTACCCGGAAACGTGAAGATAACACTGACCAAACTCGTTTCTGCGGGTGTAATGGGTTCTGAAGCGACAACGACATCGGCAGGAAACTTCAATCTCAACGCGCGTTTCATTGATATTGCAAATCAGATCTTTACGTAAATATTGGGCGAAAGAAATTACAAAATAAATGAGTGCGCAATGTCCATTTATTTGGCAGATATTCGCGAAAAACCAACAATGCTGTTAAATATAAAGACAATAAACTGGTTTTTGAAACAAATTGGATCAAAAGGACAATTATACATTGTTATTATATGCAACAACGAACTTCAGGTTTTGGAATTCAAGTACCACGTGAGTGCAACTGAATTGGACTTAATTATTATTATAATAAAAGATCAAGATCCAGAAACTGTTATTCAATTTACAGAGATTGTTACAGGAGAAATCATTAAATTTAACGAAAGAAAGAAGAAATATAACGAAGCTTCACCAAGATCTCGCTAATTTTCAATCTCAATATTATTTTATTACTTTGATTGTTATTTTCAATTATTGCATTCCCATGTTATTGTGTGTATTGTTTTGTTTTTAAATATATATTATTGTTAAATTTATTATTTTTAATCTTTATTGTTTTCCGATTTCATACAATTTAGTAACTTTATTGATTACATATGATGGCCATTACTGTTTAAGTGTATTTGCATAAGTAGTTGAAATGATTCAAATTCGATTTTATAACATCATAAAAAATATAAAATCCCATGAAATTTATAAATTAGTCTTGAATAAAAATACCTAAAATGTGATTTTAAATGTTTGATTCACAAATAAGAAAACATTTATTAAGGGGAGAGAATATGGATGCCACACAATTTTATGGCACCTCGCAAGCATCCAAAACATTTACATGTTAGTTATTTCACATTGCTTTTAATTATCAAAATAATGAAGCACTTATTTATATGTAACTTCCACAGTATGCAAATATCGGAAACAAAGCATTTTTCAGTTCTTATGTGACGAAACTTATTCTCGACAATGTCAACATCGATGAGATCCTTCCTTACTCATTCAGCGAAATGCCTTCTCTTGAGACAGTTTCTATTCTT